>JAZKJV010001306.1:600000-834107 GCA_037367405.1 Ottelia alismoides
TTTCATCCCGCTCCTCATGGAGCAGGGGTCCACGTAAAATCCCGTTGTTCTTCGTGTTCTTTATCTTTTTCCATGTTCGCTTCTGCGTGTTCATTTTTTAACAGATCTGTAATTTTTTTATTGTTGAAAAATATATTCAATTCCAATTTCTTCAGAATTACGGGAATTCAGGTCCATACAAATTAACATGAGCGTGAATATGAACGTGATCATGAGGATGCAGAAGGAAAACCTTGACATCATAGATATGCTCAATTGAATTTATAACCGTGCTTTGGTACATGTTTATTTAAGTTTCAAACTAATAATTTAATTTTATTTTGAGTCTACTAAGTATAAGGTCATGATCTAAATAAAATATGGTAGAAAAAAAGACAAGAAGGATGCACTTCACTAAGCAGTTGAAGTTAGTACATGTGGATACATATGCACGTGCTAGGGTGTTAACATGTAGATGCTAGTGTGTGTTTGTGTCTATGTGTTACATTGTGTAAGTGTTTGCTATAGTTTGTATGTTTTATATTGTGAAAAGATGACGCGTGTCTTGTGGGTGTGTTTTTCTTAGATTCATGTGTATTTAAGCGTGTTTATGTGTATGCTAGTGCATGTGTGTATGCATGTATGGGTGTGGGAGTGCAGTCTTAGTATGGCGTTAGTATTATATTTGTGTACCATAACAAGCATGTGATAAATATGTGTTATGCATGAGTGTGTGTGTATTCCATGAGGATGTGATCTCATACATGGCATTTAATAAAGGAAAGACCTCCAACTTCATTTAATATGTCTGCATATGATACAGATTCAATAAAGACTTTAAATAGATGGCACATGTTCAATGTGACTCCGAAACCCCGTAGAATCTGTATATTTTTTTCTTGATTCTCTTAAATTGGCGAGCACAAGTCCTAGCTAAGTGCTAGCTAAGATAGGACTTGGAGAGCACTTGACTAGCATTTTTGTCTAGTACGTGTGCTCTCCCATCCAGTTGGAGAGCACATGGAGAGCACGTGCTCACTAATATACGATAGCATATAGAGAAATAACGAGAACAATGTTGGCTAGCACATGTGCTCGCCTGGTGATTTGGCGAGCACTTAGATAACACTTGGAGGGCACTTAGAGAGGGCATTTGTGCTAGCCAAATGTGCTTTTTCTTGTAGTGCATACACAACTGGTTTACTGGCAAAATCATTGTCTTCCTCCAAGGATAGGATAAACATATCATTGATGAACCATACACAACCAATTTCCTGGCAATTTCATTGTCTTCTTCGAGAAGGGGGACTAACATCACCATCCTTTCACGCAAAGTTCAAAACGTGTAAACTCTCTTCATCCAAAGGTATAGATCTTCCTTTGAATTTATAACCATGACAAAGTATGCACCCAAGACGAATTTAATGCGTTAGGTATTCACCAGGTAAACCGGTGCCTATTATGTGAAGCAAACCTCAAAACTCTTGAAGATATCCTCTAAAAGTAATAAAATTGACCTATGGCAACAAATAATTGGGATATTTGTTGCCATATCTTCCGATGTTAAATATATAACAATGAATATTATTCCTTGCAAATTTAACTTTTGTTCTAGCATATTAGTCGCTAAATAATATACAATGACGATTTATTCCTCAAATGCATACTAATCATTGTTAAGTTTTACAATGATCATAAGAAAAAGTCAAGGGATAACCATTGTTATATGATTTGTTATTAGGAATATTACAATGAATACAATGGTTGTTGCCAATTAAAAAAAATCAAGTAACGAATATTAATTATTGTTATATATATTTATTTATTTACGGAAGACATGATAATGGAAATTAAATTATTAGTTACCTTAGATCAATTTTATTGTATTGTCTTGAACTGTCAGCTAACGAAAACACTTCTCAAAAGTACGGGGATATACAATACAACATTCATAAGATAACCAACTATTTCAATATCCCCTTTGATAAGGAAAATAACAAGCATTTTTGGGGGTTTATTAGTTGTGCTCCTATGAGATATTGTAATATTATTTATGACCCTCTCTTTTTTAGAATGTCAGTTGTGCCCCTGACTTCTTGACGTTCTATCATTTATGCTCCCACATTACTTTAGCCATCGACAAGTTGAACTTAACCATAGTTTTTTCAAACCATGGTGAGGTTAAAAGGGACATAACTGTCCAAGCACTCCCCCTACCCATCCTCTTCCTTCAAACCATCCTCCTTTATCGCGCGCGACCTCTGACGACAACAACGAAGGACTCTCCTTCCCCTCCGCTGGTGACAAAGGTGAAAATTTACAGAGAGGCCCCTCCGTCATAAGACCTTGAGCTTGAAGGTGCAAGATCAGGACAACACCTTCGAGCCAGGCACTAGCCTGTCCACCACCACGTTGTAGCTCGTTCTCACCATCATCCTCCACATGATAGGAGGGGGAGGAGAACTCAATAGAAGGGAGTAGAGGAGTCCCCTCCTTGCTATCACTACCCTCCCTGTTGTCGCCTTTGATGAAGGAGGCGTCCAACCTCGTAGCATCCATTGTCCACTGCATCACCTTATCCACCTCCTCCTTCGACACATCCCAATTGCCGTCACGTTCTCCCGACGGAAGACTCTTCGCCTCGGACACATCTGATCTGTCCACGCTTGGGGAAGTGGATCCCTTCAGAGCTGTGAATCTCGCCATGAGGTCGCCCATGCTCCCATCGTCAAGAGGAGGGGCGGGGTGGATTTCTCATGCATTTTGGGGACAGAGAGGGGAGAGGCCTTCATGGATTCGAAGAATAAGTCAAGGGCAGAGTCGAGGGGCGAGGCAGAGGGCGGAGTAGAGGAGAGGAGGGTTGGGTTGGAGTAAACAGGCGAAGTCAGAGTCGAGGGGCGAGGCAGTGATCTTATTGGAATGGGTTGTCGTCAAAACGACGATTTGCAGGGCACTTCGGTTGGAAGATGGTGGAGGCAGTGTTTGAGGTTATGTAGGAGACGATGAAGGAGGAAGAACAAGGAACAGAGTGGTTGGGGAGGCGGAGGAGGGGGCTGGGGCTGGGAAGTGGGAGGAGCATGGGACAGAGGTGGCTGGGGAGTGGGAGGAGGGGCGACGCCGGAGGAGGAGCAGGGGCGGAGGGAGACCTTTCAACCTGTTTTTTATTTGTTTTCCTTTGTGTCCTCAAAGTTAACATCTGTCTGTGTTGGGGATGAATGACAACTAACCCAAGGGGCATAAGTGATAGACAACAAGAAGTCGGGGACACAACTGATATTCCAAAAAAGGGAGGGACATAATTGACATTCTAATATCACATAAGGGCACAAGTAATAAAAATCCTACATTTTTTGTCCTTCAAAATGAAGGTCTCCAACATTATGGTAGTTGATTTTTTTGAAAAAGGTTGCAATTCAATTCATCAAAAAAAGTAGCAAGCCACCAACCACAAAGAGACAACATAGTTCGTAAGAGCCCCACACAAACTCTAGCACAAAGGAATTACACAACAAAAGGCAAAATATACCACGATGACCAAGTATGTAGTACAACGGGATAAACCTCAATGAAGATCGCAAGTCTTAAAGGTAGTGATTTTAGCAAAATAAAGAGAAAGCGATTAAAAACATGGCTTCATGCAGGTAGACAGCACAATGCGGGTGGACAGCGGGGGCTTTCAGCCTGGAAACTTAGTTTTTAGCAGCACGCAGACGATGGGTGAGGGGACGAGAACTTATGGAGCTCATCAATTCATTGCTGCAAAACAAAATTGAGTAATAGAAGTTCAAAAAAGAAAATATAGATACTAGTTTAGGGATTTAGAGGATTTAAAATAGGCGATCAAACATGAAAGATGCTTCGCTAGCAGTCTTGGAAGGTGGTTTGGAAGTACATTGAAATATACTCATACATCGTTCCTTCCAGACATGGGCGGAGGGAAAGGGGGGCGGGTAGGGGCCATGGCCCCCCCTCCCAAATTAAAAATTACATGTAATGTGGTCTCCAAATGCTTTCATTGTAAATTCTTTCAAATTCAAAAAATGTGAGATGCCAATTAAGCAATGGCCCCTTCAATTCTCACATTATCGGATGCTAGTCTTTTTCGGATTTCATTCTTCTTTAACGTTGCAACATGCAACTATTATCCACATAATGCTATTATTAAAAGTTGAAAATCACTATTGTCTTGCAAACTCGACATGCACATAAATCAACTATTTTCGTGAATCACTATTTTCACCGTTGCGAGAAACCCCCCAAACAAACATTTGGATCGAGTGGTCCTGACTTTGAGGTTCCTTCATATACACAAAATTAGATGGTAATTTAAAAAAATGTGCTAAAATTTCTTAAATTTGTTCGATGCAGAATTTGACTTTTGAATATTGTGGTATTAGGATTACTGATGGTACTTAATTTGATTTATATTGAATTGATCATGATAAGTCTGATATCGAAATGTATAAATTCCTATGGTATATTATCTATACATACCTTTATTACAAGTGAGGATATTAATTGCAGTTACATTAGCATATATGAGATTATATATTAAATAGTGTTTCATGTGATATACAATAGTTTCAATAACAAAATTTGTATATTGACATTAATAATAAAATAAGTCATATAATAGTGATATTGTTCATATTGACTTGAAGCATGTGTGTGTGTGTATGGAAAAAATGGGACTTGGTAGCCATCATGGTTGTCTCATCATATTTTTCATAATTTTTTTATTTTTTTGAAAAATATCACCATGTATATTCATCCCTATATACCTTCTATATGCCATTCGAATTTCATCAGAAACATGACTCATACGCCTTCCATCTAGAACAACTAATTTTAACTGTCTTAATTGTAACCGTGCATGTTCTAGATAGAGGGCATATGAGTCTCTATTTCTGACAAAATTTGAATGACATATAGGAGGGATATATAGATGAATATACATGATGATATTTTAAAAATAAAAATAAAAAAACTGCAAAATGGGGGTGGGGGAAGCCCCATATAACCCTATATATTCTCATATTGATGATTTTGTTAGTATTGTCATCTAATCATTATATATGCTTCTCTTCGACTCTATCCATCTTTTACTAAATAATGTAAATCATAACAATAGCTTTTTAATTATGTATATGTATTTGATTGACCGAACATCGGCCCCACCTTTTAGAAATTCCTGGCTCCACCACTGCTTCCAGATCAACCATCATATTGATGCATGCTTGGTGATTATCTGTCAATATGACGAGGAATGTGGGAATGAATTATGTGTATCAAAGAAATTCTCTAAGCTCTCTCTTGTAGGAGTAATATTACAAAATGCAGTACATGTGATTCGTCCAGGCACATGGGGCACGCATTGGCGGTAGGTTTGTTAAAGAAAAGAAGCTTATCTTGGGTTATGGGTTTTCCATGACTAAGTGACCACGTGAAGAAGGAGACCCTCAGGTGGAAGGGTTTGTACCAAAATCTAAGATGGAGTTCCGTACCCTATCCCCCATGGGAGAGGGTGAGGTTGTGATTTTAATTAGCTAGGGTAAGGGGGTTCTTCGAGAAAGGATATGTCGTCCAACAATTCATTGGAGAAGTTGAAGTTTTGTAGATGGAGTTTGAGATCCCAAAGTTTGTGTGTGTCTCTAGATCTTTTGGCAAGTGTTTTGAACCAGTTCTGTTTGGCATGTAAAGTAGAGAGAGCATGAGAAAGGGTAGTACATTTATTATAGGCCATGCTATAGAGGTTTGAAAAGTGATCACATACAAGATGGTCGTCATTAATTTAGTCTACCTAAAATAGTATATTGCTGCCAGAGTTAGTGGATTTTTAAGCAGAGAAAGGCATGTTTGGTTGCAGGGTTGGGCAGGGTTGGATTGGGCTGGGTGAATAGTAATCTGTGAGGAGGAAGTACCCTTGTGAATAGTAACCAGGGTTGGGCCAACCCTGCCCAACCCTGCAACCAAACATGCCCTTATTGATGTAGATCCAGTTTTGACGAATCTCCAATAGGGGGGGTCTCTTGGGTTTTGGAGGGCATTAGTAGGAATCAGTTTCATATTATGGTATGGACCTTACATCATTATAGAATCCAAGGAGTTCGGATTTTCTTGTAGTTTAACCCATGACTTGGTTAATAGGGCATGGTTAAGAAGTTTAAGGTTTTGGATATCTATCCACCATTTGATTTGGATCTATAGACATGATTCTATCTTGTCTCATGTTTGTTACTATCCTCATTATTCTCGATCTAGAGAAAGCGGTGGTGAATCTTGCTAACATTGAGAATGGTATATAGGTATTCTCAACGGATAACCATTGTTATATGATTCATTGCCGGAATATAACAATGACTATAATAATTGTTGCAAATTTAAAACATCAAATATCGAATGTTAATCATTGTTATATAATTTTTTTATTATGAAAGATCCGATAATGAATATTAAACTATTCGTTGTCTTAGGCCAATTTTGATCTAGTATCTTGAACTGTCAGTTAACGAAAACAATTTACAAAAGTAAGAGGATATACAACATTTCGTGAGATAACTGACTATTTCAATGAAATAATATACTAATTAAAAACAACCATTATAAAACCGTGCACATCAAATAAAATTAAATACAATTAAAAACAATAACGAGAAAACCATGCGTATAAAATATAATTTAAAAAACAGTAATTAGAAAAGCATGCGTGTAAATTATATTTTAAAAAACAGTAACTAGAAAAGCATGCGTGTAAATTATATTTTAAAAAACAGTAATTAGAAAGTTATGCGATAAAAACATAATTTTAAAAACAATGAAAACTGTGGATTACGAGACATTCAAAATGCAGAGAGCAGGATTAAGAGCAAAGCCCTCGGTCATGCCTAATAACCACTCCGGCACGACCACCAATGTACTCTGAAAACTATTTTACAAGTTACAATGCTTTGCAATCTATTGCCCCGAGGGTTCATTTGGTTGTTGGATTGAGTCGGGGTACCCCTGTGAATAGTAAACTGTGAGGAAGATCGGAAGGGTTGGAAGGAGGGGTACCCCGGGTTAGGTCAACTCAATCCTGCCCAACCCTGCAACCAAACGAACCCCAAGAGCTGGCTCGTTCGCTTATTAAAGTGTTATATGTGCTACGTTGAAAATGTTGCGAGGCATCCATATTCAATATGGGACCTTTCTCTAGTATGAGAGGAAAAGGAAGGACACACATGTAGTGTACAAGCTACCGTTCCCACGGTAAACATTAGGTAGCCAAGTGCGGAGCAGAAAACTGCTTAAAGTATCTAAGTAGTAAGCTCACCTCAAGATGAGTGTTCTACTATTAACTTCTCCGCGGCCTTCGATAACACAGTCGAGACAATGATGGATTCTCTGTCTTGTGGGATGGAACACAAAAGTAATGAGAAACACGATGTTTATCATTATAATCGGATAAGAAAAAAGAATTTCCCAATGACACTAGTTTTTTTTCATTCGACAAAACAAATCATATATCATCTACTTCCCTTTTATAGTCTAAAGAATCCATGATTATAAAAATAGCAGTTCCCTTTCAAAATCGAATAATTCTGGATCACTGTTGATTTTCTTATGTTTCGTCAAATTTTAGTGGAACCACGTTCTTTAACCAAATTCAAATTGTAGAACAAGATTGAGTTTTTATTTTGAAATTGTGGATTCATATATTGAACCCACGGCCAATAATATTACAAATAGAGTTGTCAAAAAATTCCCAAGCTTGTATTCGATCAAATTCGATTTGTTAAAAGTTCAATTCAGATTCGATAAGAAAATAAACACACTGAACAGCATAAACAAATCAAACCAGAAAATAATATATTTGCTCAGGATTGGTTTCAAAATGTATGATACGTATATACAAAATTGACAAATTATACCTTGTTCATGTTATCCTAATTTATGGAAAGGTTATCCCGAGATAAGCTATCTCGTGATAAATGATCACATCGTGGTTACAACATCCATTATATGTTTGTTTACGATATTTATCCCTTATCCTTCAAACAAATCGAAAAAGACAAGTGAGTCTCATTTATCTCTTATCCCACGTTATTCTTTATCCCTTATTCGAACATATTGTGATATAAAATTACAATTATCTTTTCTTTTTTTTCAAACTAAGAATCCTTGTTATTTTTTAAAGATGAATGATGGTGAGATAAAGAAGAAAAAGTTGAATGAATATATTCTATTTACATGCATGCATACAAACACACGAGGATAGAGAGCTTGCAACTCATCTGCATGCAACTTCCATGTTCATTATCTTCTTTTTTCTCAAAAAATCAATGGGCACATGCCCGTGCTCATCCTAAGACACTAATGGTTGATGGAGGTATTGAACATGCAATTTCCTGCAACTCAACCTCATGTTCCTTTTTACCCATACGCATGCATGCATGCAAGTGTGTGTGTGTGTGTGCATGCGTGCGCGCGCGTGTGTGTGTAGATATGTATGTATGTATGCATGTATGTATAGAGGGTCCTTCCAATGAGGTAGGCCTTTCCTGGATATAGGGAAAGCCAACCATCTCATCTATTAGATCTCAATCCGACATTTCTTTATCTAAAATGGTATTTTAGTCAATGTGTTTTCGTTCTGAATTTAAATTCCGTTTAATCCTTTTATTTTGTCATTTTTAGCATGTTTGATTTTACATTTTTTGTTTCTATTTATTCGGCAAGGTTTATTTTACATTATAGCATTTTCACGCTATGTAGAATGACAAAACTCTTTGTAAAATTCGCATTAACATAGTAAAATAGTATCCTGCTTTGAAAAAGAAAATCTCAGTTAGCAATACTTTTATTATTGTAATTGTAATTTAAGTAACATCTTTGTAAAAGGTCGTGGTTGTTTTGTAATATTCTTGTGGAGATCTGCAAAAAAAGATTGCAATTAATCAATTATTAAGCAAAAAAAAGTGTAAAGAAATTGAGGTTTGTAGTACTCACTCTACCTTTGTAAAATTTCATTGTCGATTACAAAATTTACAGTGTATTCTATAACAAAAAATATATTGATAGAAATAAATAAAAGAAATGATAGATGTAAAAAAACAATATGAAATTGTAAGAAAAGAAATGAGATTTGTAAAAAAATATGATCTAAGATTGAAATAACAGTTCTGATATTATTAAAAAATGATACGAGATTGTTAGAAATTAATAAAAAACAATAAATGTAAAAAAGTAATCTGATATTTGTAAAAGTAATTTGATATTTGTTAGAAACGATATGATATTGTAAAAAAATACCCGATATTGTAAACAAAGATCCGAGATTATTAGAAATTTTTAAAAGAAATAGTAAATATAGAAAAAACTGAGACTAAAAAAATGATTTGCGAAAAAATATGATATTGTAAAAAAAATCTCAAATTGTAAAAACTGGCCACGCCCTCTTCCGCCCACATCCCTTCTCCACCCACACCCTTCTCTTATTCTCCCCCATGATCCACCTCCTTACCTGCTCCCTCCTCTACCATCACCCTCCTTCACTCTTCTCCTCCCCGATCCACCTCTACCACACTGATGAATCTCGGATTAATCATACCATCTATCAATTATCATCTTCCTTGATTAAACAACTCAATAAAAATCTTCATTAATTCCACATTATTAACAATTAACCCTTCTTGCAAATAACCCTAATTATTGTAAAAACTCCCTAAAAATTAGATTGAATATTGTATATATTTGTTTTGGTTTGAAAAGAAATTAAAAAAGATAAATAAATAATAAAGCCCTGCAACACCCATTTGTTTTATTTTATTTTATTTTTAAACATGTAAATAATTTTCATAGTTGTAAAATATTGTAATAAATACAAGAAGACCCTCATACTCTTGGAGATTTACATTTTGGTTTGTGCCAACTCACCTCATGTGGGCAGCCACATGAGGTGGGAAAGTAGGGGTACACCCTTGGTTTTTTGGAATTATAAATAAGTCAATAAAATTTAAATATTAGTTGGAAACTTTTTGAGAATTTTGCATGTAAACTGATGCCTTATATTTTAATTGCAAATATGCCATTTCATGTTTAAACATTTTTGTGTATGATTGTCTAATTTTTATAAATATCATCTATGCTCCAAAAAATATGGAAAATAGAAAAAGGTACCTGGATGCATGCCTTTCACGCCACATAATTAGTTTGCATTTTATACACTTTGCTTATTTATCAGAAATAAAAAAGAGCACATTTTGTCCCTGTTTGCATTTAAAAATCTGAAAAAAATATATAATCACATATAAAAATTTGGAAAAAATAGTATTACTTTATTATTGTATTTTGTACTCTCAGATAAAAAATCCTTAAAAATAGAAAAAGAAAATGTTAAAAAAATAAAAAGCTCCAAAATCCTATAAAAATATAAAAACTCTTCAAAAATTCCAAAACTATTAGTATCTATTTGATAATTTTCTACATATTATATTAAATCTATTAAAAATAGTTTTATAAAATTTTGAGGCTTTTATATATATTTAAATTACAAAACTATTCGACCCAATTAAAAAGTCTCTGATTTTGTATATTTATGACTTTTAAAATGCCTAAAATGTTCAAAAACACCTGAAAATCAAAAAAAAGTAGAAAAATATAAAAAAAACCCAAATTTTTAATAATTTTAAGATATATTTATAATCATGATACCTCATATTGTATTAGGTACCTATATATAGTTCATATTATTATTAATTATTATAAATACCTTATAGAAATTTTTAATACCTTTAGAAAGTAAAAATAAAAATGGGTTGTAACTTAGGATATTTTTCTGATTTTTTATTTATTATTTATATTATATATATACATCATATATATATTATTTTATTCATATACTTATATACTCTTATATAAATATCTATATAATATTAATTAAAAAGAGATTAAAAATTAGAAAATTAAAAATAGAATATATAAAAGTAAAATTCAAATAAAATTTTGTAAACTAAAACATCCACACAAAAACAATAAGTCGATACTCGTGTACATAATTCATATTGGTTAGAAATAATCATTAGGCTACCATATTTGCTCTCAGTGGTTCGACCTCTACATGCTTACACATTATATACCTTTATTTATAGAGTAAAATAAATTGTACTTCATTTTAATTATTCATTGATTATTCATATATTGTGGGTACTTGTTGATCAACTGCTTAGTCTTTGTGAGCACTAGTCGCATCGATTGTGCTGCCCCTTGTGTGGAGTGCAAGACCCTCCTCGCCCGATCCAGTCTGGCCAATCACCTAACCATTGATTGAGCTCTTAGGAAAGGACGCAGAGTTCGTTGTAGATCACTGGTGTCTTGAGGCCTTTGAGCTCTTAAAAACAGAGATTTGTAACTTGTCGATTTTACAAACTCCTGATTAGTCCCTTCTCTTCGAGACCACGACTGATACTTCGGATTATGCTATAGGAGCAGTAGCAGGATAACTACGAGAAGGGATTCCATTTGTAATTCACTATGCAAGCAAAGTTTTAGATCAAAAATAGAAAATTTTTACAGTGACTGAAAAGAAAATGCTCGCGATAGTTTGGGCCCTTGAGAAGTTTAGGTCATATATTTTGGGCTATAAGGTGAAAATATACAATAATCATACAACCATTAGATATTTAATGGAAAAAAGGATGTGAATGCACGCTTTCTTAGGTAGATTCTATTACTCCAAGATTTTGATTAGGAAATTAAGGATAAACATGGAGTCAAGAATATAGTGGCTGATCATTTGTCCTGATTAATATTGAAGGATTCTCCTGATTCAGAGCCTATTAGAGAAATCTTTCTAGATGAGTCAATATGTGTTGTTGATTCACTTCCGTGGTATGCCAAGAAGGTGAACTGTCTTGTCTCCATGCAAGTTCCCTATGGTTGGACGAGAAGCAGTAATGATTGACAGAAGTCAGGTTCAAGGAAACGCCATTGGGAGGATCCGTTCCTTTTCTTTGAAGGACTGGATTATATACGGAGAAGGTGTATTCCTCAGGAGGAATAACTAAGTGTCCTCACGTATTGTTATGAATTAGAGGCTGGAGGATACCATTCGATAAAAGGAATCGCTCACAAGGAACTTCAATGTGGATTGTATTGGTCGACCCTGTTTAGAGATGCTACTGATTTTTTACGGCCGTGTCCAATTTGTCATAAAATGAGAGGGACAATTGGTTCTCGTGGTGAAATGCCAATGTAGCCGGTGATTTTCTGTGATGTTTTTTATGCATGGGGCATAGATTTCATGGGTCCCTTTCCAAGTAGCAGTGGATTTGAGTACATCTTATTAGCGGTTGGTTATCTTTCAAGGTGGGTGGAGGCTATCCCAACCCAAGCTGCAAATAGTAGGATTGTCTATAGTGCTTCCAGAATTGCAGTTGTAATATTTATGTGTTTACCATAGCAGTTAGTTGTATTTGCAATTATGCCCCTGTGTGGACCTGTTTGTGGTAATTTAAATTAATATTTTTGTTTTTTATTACAATTATGCCATTGTAATGCTTGATTAATATCTTGTGAACGATATTTCCAAATTTAGTGTAATCAGTGTCGTTTTGGAGATAATTTTACGTTATTCAATTCGATGTAATTTATTTACAGATTTGATCTGCAAGTCATGCTCTAAAATTCAAAGTGTTTAATTTTCTTTCCATCCTTTAAATTGAATTAAAAATGAACTTCTTAATTAGTTATTGGTCTATTACTCATGTTAGACCGGTCTTTTGGATTCAAGTAGGATGTTGATTTCTATTTTTTTGCGAGAATATTGAATTGATCGTAAAGGAACTTAATTGTGGGTTGTGTATTTATTGTCCTATCCCATTGCATCATTCTTTGACATATTATATGACTGCATACAATGATATGAAAAATGTATGCACTGCATTCTGTTGTGTATGCTTGACCTGGTTAGCATGTAAATCATCTAAATATATATTTGGCACCTTAATTCATTGGATACCTACTAGTGTCCATGTGTTCGAGCCTGGACTTGCCCATATGTAAATTAAAGCCAGGTCCTCTTCACAGAGATCTAATTGACTTGGTTCCATTCAACTGTTATTTGGCCATATTACAACGAGTAAATATTATAATTGCCATTTAGTATTTCATCAGATAGCATTTTTGCCGTGGACATCACATTTTATTTGATTTATTTTAGGTTTAAATATTTATTTTTAGTGATTTTTTACTGTATTTTAGGTTAATTGCTTGTGTTGTCTTTGTTGTCTTTTTTATTTTGTGATATGCATTTATTTAATTAGTTAAAAATTCCTATTAAGAGCTTTCTAACTATCTCATTATTTTATGGTAGGGTCCACGGAGACAAAGGAATGCGAAGGCGAGGATCTTGGAGCTACAAGCAGTAGAGACCACTTAACAATCATTTTAGGAGGAGTTTCTAGTTGTATTAAGCAGTGTTTTTGTATGACATCTTCGTATTATTATTTATAATCATCTATAGGTAATTTACCCTATTTACAATGATTCTCGTTTAAGATCTCGTGTTTGTAAATAGAGGCCTTTATTATTATTTTATTGTGTGTGGTTGTATCAAGAGTGGTTCTCGACTTGAATGGCGAAAATAGGATTAGGCACATCGCATCAAATAGATAAAATTTGGGCCAAATTACCTTTGCCTATTTCATAACTTAGGACACACAATTTTTGATCCCATAAGATTCACTTCTATCTTAGAGATTCACTAAGAGATGCATGATTTAGCCGAAATTCACGGGGTCTAAATAGTGTCTCACACAAAGCGGAGACAACGGTGTCGCTGCTGCGACCCGCAATGAATCCTGGACTAAAATCAACAATTAACCCATACTAAAAGTATCAAGAAATGACAAGCAAATGTGAAGTAAAAAATTATTTTTAACTCTACATAAATGATGTATAGAAGCATGTACGTAGAGAGTTCGAACACAGGGAGCAAGGCAGGATAGATCCACAAGTGTGTGTGAGTGTGTGAAAGTGATGTGTTGTCTACACTATGCAGATGTAAATATTTTTGTGGATTTTTAATTTTTAATGATTTTTTTAATTTTATATTTTGATTTTTTTTAATTTTTCTGATTTTATATTTTCTTTTTATATTTTATATATTTTTTTAATTTCTTTTTCAATGTTGGAATATATAAACTATATAATAAAGAGGTGCTAAATATGTAAAAATGCTCAAAAATTCAGAAATAAGATATTTTTTATCTTTTTATAATTTTTTACTGTTTTTGTGATTTTTGGGTATTTTTCAAAATCTTTTTGGTATTTTTAAAAGCTGAAATAAAAGAAAACAGTGACTTAGCTACTGGCTGAGAGTAAAATAGGAATGAAAAAAATCAAACAGCCACAAAATTTTCCTAAACTAATTTTAAAATAAAGGTAATAAAATGTGGAACCTACATAACTTGAGTTTTCATTTTTTGGAGCTTTCTACTATTTCCTAGATTTTTTGAAGTTTTTAGGTATTTTCTAGTGATTTTTTTGGAATTTTTCTAGGTGTTTTAATAATTTTTTGGTATTTTCTAGCTAGACAGTAGATAAAATGCATGTTTTTTTTATTTTTAATAAATATAAAAATGCAATAAAAGTCAAATACAAAAATATAGTGTTAAGCTACTGTGCAACAAGGACCTGAGTTGATTTTTGTGAAATTTTTGGGGTTTTAGTGATGCAAGAAGTAAATCAAACAAGCATACAAAAATCTGTGACCTAGCAAGGGTGTATCTGTGAATATGCAAAGTATCCAGGGCACGCATGCAATTTTCCAACGAAATATTACACTAATTTTGCGAATTAATGGACTAAATACCAATCACAAAACCCACAGGGGTATGCCTGCAAAATGTCCACGGTCACGCGCGCAAAGCACGTGAACCTGGGAGGGGTATAACTGCAATATTGAAAACCTTGGGGGCTGATGTGCAAAAATCCCAGAAATTAAATAACTACCTCTGCAAGTTTTGGTATTAAAAACAAATACAAACAAAGGCCCAGGGTATGACTGCAAAATTGCCAGGGACACGTGCGCAACGCACGTGACCTGGTAGGGACCTAATTGTAAATAGATAAAATTTGGAGGTTCTTTATGCAAATATTACAAAAATTAAAACACGACAGAGGAATGTTTTGGTATTAAATGCGAAATACAAAAATTGGAAGGGGACGTGGTGCAAAATACCCTCCCTTGCGCGCGGATGGACGGTGGGATCACTCCCACTTATCCATGTGTCGTCTTCAGGGCGCACGATGCCCCTTCGCCCTTGGACGGCCTCGATTAGAAAGCTGATGGAGATCGAACGGTGGAGGCTCTTGATGATCCAACGGGCGCTGCTATCCTGGACGACCGGCCCTTGATCGGATGGCAGGGAGGCCAAGACGAAGAACAGGGATGAACTTGCCGCCAGGCGAGTTCCCCCGACCTTGATCTCAGTCCTCCGGCCTTCGATGACGCCTCAATATGCCCGGTGACGATCATGGGAAGGTCTTCGATGTGCTGATGCCTCCAAAAGTCTCCAGCGGTGGCCGGAGGGCTCGTGCGAGGTCGCCGGAGCAAGGATGCTCCAGGAACCTCCTCGCCTCCTCCAAAATGGCTCCAGGTGCTAAATGTGGCTCAAGACCTGCAGAACAAGTTAAAGGGGTCGTGGGCAAAATGCCACGACCCTAGGAGTGGCAAATACGGCAGCTGAAGGCGGATAGGAAGCTCGCCGGAGGTGCGCTCCGGCGAGGGTATGCTCGAAGGCGATTGGGTGATTAGATCGCGAATTTGAAGATGGGAAACAGATCCTAAGACTAAGGCGAAGGAAAAATAAAAGAAATGACCGGAAGAGATGGCTGCCTCAACAGTCGAAACCGGAGGGAGAGTACCTCGACGGCGGAGCTCGCCGGAGGTTGATGGAACACGCCCAAATCTTGATGAATCCACCGCCTTGAAGAAGGCAACTTGGAGCTGTCACCTCCAGGAAGCTCGAGCGAGTCCAAGGGGGGAAGGATCTGGATGGAATGCGATTCAAATTTTCCAAAGAAAATCGGAAGAGGTTTTTAAGAGATTGACTCTGCGACTGGGGTGCTCCAAAGGCCTAAGAATATCGAGCGAATCGTTGATTCGCTGCCCGAGGTGATCCATAGGCGTGAATCATGGATATGCGAGCGACAAAAGTCAAGAAGGGACTATCGTAAATGGGTGAAAGGTCAGGGCTTGAAAAATCGTTAAAGATGACGAAAAACGAGGCTTCTGACACAGGCTAGGAGGAAGGTCAGGTTGTTGACCTCGGTCAATGAGCCAGACCACCTGGTTGGTCTACGTGGACCAACCAGGAAAAACCTCCTGGAAATACATTAAAAATTAATTTAAAATTAGAAAACGATTTATTTAAATTTTGGTTACTTAATAAAAATGTTTATTATTTTATTTAGTATTTTATGGTGATTTTTAATTATTTTTATGAAGTATATTTTGACAAGTTGCCTATTATGCCCTTTATAGGTATATTACCTATATATTTTATTCTTTTATTTTAATTTTATGTAGTTTAACTTTATTATTTTTATTTATTATTTTATAAAATTATAAAATACTTGTATACACTTAATTATATTTTTATTTTATTTTTCTTAATTGTTTTGTATATTTAATAAAACATAAGTATGTATTATATAGATATGTTTATAGGTATAATACCTATGTATTTGATATATATGTATTTTTATTTTGTATTTCTTTTGGGTTTTTCTTCTGATTTTAATGTACATATACATTACAAGTAATGTTTACAAAATTATAAAAATATAAAATTATAAAAATAATGGATAAAGAATAAATTGAATATTTTATTATGTACAATTATACAATGTGGGTCCAAAACTCAACTTTCAAACCGTAGCTCCGCCAAATGCGAAACCACCACCATTAAATAGCTTGTTTTATTCTATCTACAATTAAAGGTGAGTTTGCTGCATTTGGAGTTTTTATTTGTGAGATACGGGTCTGGGAAGTTGGGATTCTGGATTCTTATTCAGGTCATAACTTTTTATCTGTACATTATTTTTGAATGAAATCAATTTTATATTTTTCTTTATTTAATTATCTACAACTTTCATGTACAAAGTTTCTTTATTTGATGTATAAAAAGTAGAACCAAAAATAGGTCCCAAAATTAATAAAGAATGAATGAAATATATATTGTATTTGGCCCTTATCTCCCCCTACTTTATTCCTTGTCGACCTATTCATCAAGATGCCTAGGTCTCGGGGTTTTGGGTCATAAAATATTTACAATATTTTATTCTTTTTTCTTTTCTTTTATTTATTCTATAATTTTGGCTTTAATTACAGAATTTTATACACTATTTATATGCACATGCATGGATGCTAATATGCTCTAATTAAGGGTATTTACAGGTATTTGCTAGGGTTTTTGAGGCCAAAATAATAGAATAAAGATGATGAAATGTGGATTCATCAATGCACCGTAAGCTACATTCTACTTAATTCAAATTAATTGATATTCTTTACCTCTAATAGAACTCCTATTTAGGTGCATTTTTTCTAATTGCATCATCTTGTAGATTTAATATTCAGTCTAGCATACACATGGAGAGTGCTGGAATTCACTGTAAGTATCTCCAAATGCTCGCATGCACCCATGTGAATGCTTTATTAATATCTTGTGAATGGTATGTCTAACATTAGTGAAATCAGTATCGTTTTCGAGATAATTTTACACTATGTAATTTGATGTAACTTATTTACAAATTTGATATGCAAATCATGCACCAAACACTACAAGAAAAATGCACATTTGGCTAGCATAAATGTCCTCTCTAAGTTATCTCCAAGTGCTCCTTAAGTGCTCGCCAAATCACTTGGTGAGCACATGTGCTAGCCAACATTGTGCTCGTTATTTCTGTAGACGCTAGCATATATTGGCGAGCACAAGTGCTCTCCATGTGCTCTCCAACTGAATGGGAGAGCACATGTGCTAGACAAAAGTGCTAGCCAAGTGCTTTCAAAGTCCTATCTTAGCTAGCACTCAGCTAGGACTTGTGCTCGCCAACTCAAGAGAATCAGAAAAAATATATAGATTCTACGGGTTTTAGAGTCCCGATGAACGTGTGTCATCTATTTAAAGTCTTTATCGAATGTGTATCATTTGCAAACATATTAAATGTCAAGTTGGAGGTCTTTCTTCTATTAAATGCCATGTATGATATCACATCCTCCTGGAATATACACACACTCGTGAATAACACATATGTATCCACACGCTTACTATGGTGCACAAGTACACATACTAACACTATACTAACACCACATTCTCACACCCCACACACGCACATGCACTGGCATACACATAAGCATACTCAAACGCACATGAATCTAAGAAAAACACACATATAATACAGACGTCCTCTCTTTCACAATAAAAAACAAACAAACTATAGCAAACACTTACACAATGTAACACATATACACTAACTCACACTAGAATATGCATGTTAACACTCTAGCATGTACATAAACCCACATGTACTAACTCCGCTTACTTAGTGAGGGGCATTCTGCTTATCTTCTTTCTATCATGTTTTATTTAGATCAGACCTTATACTTAGTAGACTCAAAATAAAATTATATTATTAGTTTGAAACTTGAATAAACATGTACCAAAGCATGATTATAAAATTAAAATGACCACACCTATGATATCAGGGTTGACCTTCTACATCCTCATGATGGCATCTAATGCACACAAAATTCGCCTCTTTAATTAATTAAAATTGTAGTATAGGAGGCGGAAATCGGTCGATCAAAAATCACAATCTTTGAATGTTGTGGAGTATTTTTAACTTGGCAAGTCTACCACGGTCGAACACAAGGACACGAGCTACTCTACCTATTTATCGAATTTCGATCAGTTAAGAGCAAGTATGAATTATTTCTCAATTTCAGGTCTCCATGCAGAAATGCATGATGCATTACGGTCTTCACGCAGATTGCAATACAATAAAGTGATGCATGCATTTTTTAGTTGATTTTTAAGTAATTACAAGATGATGTACGAGAATAACAAATGATGAAATGCAAGAGTTACGTATGCAGATGATTATTACAAATATACCCTAGAAAGATCACTAAATTGAGCAACAAATTATGAAATTAAATCACAATCATTTTGAGCACAACACTATGAGAAAACATCTATTTATGACAAGGCAATTGAGCAAGAGGCATCATCTTAACAATAAAAATTCACTTCCTTTAAAATGGTGTCATATGAGAAAATTAAACATGCCATGATATAGATGAAGAAACAAGGATCAAAACGACAATAAAATCATGCAATTTAGACCTACATGCTCAAGTTATGCTAAAAACTATGCATGGGCATAAATGTAATAAAATTGCAAGAAATAAAAGGATAAATATTAAAAATAGGTCCATGGAGGGACCTATTTGCAATTAGCAAAAACCGCCTGGGTATCCCTGTAAAATACCCAGGCATGCACGTGAGGCACGTGCCTAGGGATCAAAGTACAAATAACAAAAGTATCCAGGGTCCTTCGTGTAAATTATCCAGTCCCTCACGTGCTGGGCATGTGAGGGGCTAGGCTCGGGAGGCGTCGCTGGTTCGGGATACGTGGCAACACATGGAGGCTGGGCGTAAGGTTCACTGGACCTGAGCCTATAGGTTCGGCAGGAAGCTCGGGTCGGCCACGTGTCTCCATCATGGTCGTCTGATCGAAACGATCGGACGGCATATGTATCTTCTTCGTCCGTCATAGGTTGCCGGAGGAGGCTGCACTCCGGCGACCACAATCTAGATTCGTCAGCTTCAAGGTCTTGTCTGAAGGTCGAGGAAGCTTACTGGAGGGCTGGCGGAGATCCTGGAGATGTGGCGAAGCTTCATTGTTGTATGGAGCAGCAAGGCAGATGAAGTTCGTTGGAGTAGGTGCTCGAGACCAGAATCCGGCCATTGATGTACCAGCAGGATTAGTATATACTCGAATCACGTGCGAGGTCTTTGTATGAATAGAGTGAGTGAGATGGGATCCCGTGGAGGTGGTCAGAGCGGGGGACCAATGTCTTCTTCTCTGACGAGACAGAGAAGAAGGTGGGTGCGGTGGCAGGGTCATGAAGAAGGAGAAGGGGCGATCGGGGATGTTGGCGAGGATGAAGGTGATGGCACAAAGATTGGAGGATGGTCGATGGGCTGAGCAGTTAGTGGTAGGCGGTGAATTAATTTGGAGAAGAGTAATGAAGAAATACATGGAAGTCGGTTATGCAATTGGACGAAGGTAGTGGCTTGGGCTGAGGTCCCTAAGGTCCTCGGGTCGTCGTTCTAACTCGGGCAGCCACTCCGAGGAACTCAGCGGTGGCAGAGCCGCCGCAACACGAATGAGGTTGGTCGTGGGTCAACACCTGGTCGGGAGACCATGATGGCCCCTCCTCCACCTCCGTCTGTCACAAGGAGGAGGAGAGGGGCTAGCGTTTAGGCCATTGAATGGTGGACAAGGTGATCGGTGATGGAGGTGGGGTTATATAGGTAGAGGTGACGACGGTTTTGGATGGTGGTAGGGGATTTTGAAACGACTGGAATGAAGGATGGAATTCATGGAGAGGGACGTTGGGGGTTAGGCAAAGAAGGTGGTGCTTCGGGCGATACGTTGGAGGCGTTAGGAAAGGGAGAGGTATAGTGATGACGACGGGAAAATGGAAAGGGGGAGGGATCGACGAGGTGTAACAGACAGGGGAAGAAGAGGCGTTTTGACGAGGAAGATGACGGAGGATCGTTGGATCTCACGACCCAACAGTCAAGGTAGGGGCGCGGATGAACGACTACGATGAGATTTGATGATCTTATCCAATGGTCGGGTAGTGTAGGTGACGTGGAATGTGGTTAGCCATTGGATCAGGAGGAGATTTGTCGTTGTGGTTGAGGCGTGAATGAACGGGTGAGATCTTATCAGGGACTATAATCAGACGGTTGAGAGCGAGTGAAGGATGAATGGCGGAGATGAGGCGGGCTAAAGGGGATCCAACGGTGGAGAGCAGTGGTAGATGGCTCAAGAAGATGCGGTCGCATGGCGGCTCCAGAGGGCGCCACGTGGCCGCTCTAGAAAATCCAGAAAATGTAAAAATAAAGAAAAATATAAAATAAATAGTTAGAAGCAAAATTAGGAAAAAAGTTAAAACATTAAAGTTGTCTGTCTCGATGAGGTCTACAAGTTTCATGTTGGACAAAAAGTCAAAAGAGGTCATTTATACAAAAGGTATTTTTAGGGGTATTTTAAAGGGGGTAAAAACACCTGCTTTTTGAGTTTTGAGTTGTTTTTTGTATTTTTTTAGTCTTTTTAAGGGTTAGAGAATTTTTTAACTTGATTTTATGGGTTTTTAATAATAAAAGAATTACAAGGTAATTAAATACAATAATTATAGGTTAAATATACACAATATATACAATATAATAATGAGGAATTATTGGTGATTTTTATTGCTTTATTTAAGCTAGGGGTTTAATTAGTGACTTTTAGCATGATGAATACGAGATACATCATACCCCTATACTTAAACCATGCTCGTCCTCGAGCATCTAAATAACGAAGGAGTTGGATTAATTCCTGACAGTGCAAGTGAAGATTTCAAGGCTCAATCTTACGAAGACCCTCAATTTAAGGAATCCTAAAATTCTGGGCTTATCCATGCTTTAGACAGGAGGAATCCAACTTCTCTAATTATCAGACTCTCTTTTTGTACATATAATATAAGGATTTGAAATTAAGTGTACTGCATTTCATGAGAGTCAAGTCGAAGCATCACTCGAAGTTCCAAACCCAGAGACTCTCCTCTAGATCTCATCCTCAATACTAGGGAATAAATCTATTCTTGCTTCAATCAACCATCTCATTAGTTCGTCAGACTTGAAATGTCGATGGACGGCCAGATGATGGAGAGTATAGGATTGTGTCTATTTTTCTCTTCCTCACATTGGAACAAGGGGTCTCTCGAGTGCCTTTTTACTCAACACAAGTAGATTTTTAGTTTGTTGATCAATGTGTCCATCATGAGAGTTCGGAGTTGTGAGCACTTGTTTTTCTGGGAGTGCAATCAGGTGTATCTCTTTTGAGTATCTAAGATACCTTCGAGATCCAGACTTGTATCGCTTACGATGCAGAGCCCTTTTATGGCGTCGGCCCGACTCCTTGGTCCTAATTAGCTCTTGGTCCAAGTGGACACTTTAAAAATGTTTGGGAGCGCTCGCCATTGATGAAAGCTCTTTTTGTAATTTGACTTTAGATGATAGAGATTTTCTTTGACATTTCTTTTTCTTTTCTTTTGTTGGCTAGCTCTACTGCTTTTACCAAAAGTTGGCGCACATTGATAAACAATTTTCATTAAGTTGCATCACACCTAGCACATAGGTAGATATCAAAGAGATAGCATGTGAACTTGTTCACATACTGGCTAGGGTTTTGCTGACACTCAGGTTTTCTGAAGCCTTCATTAACTTTATCCCATCCTCGAATATCATTAGATCGGGTCTAAACTCAAATCTCTAGTCCTAGTTCCTCAAGTGATATCTCAACTCATCTCATCAATCATGCAATTATGAAAGTGATTGTACTGATCATATTCTTTTGAAGGTAGAGATGAAGAGTGCAATATAGCGCTCAAATCTTTCAAACCAAGGAAGCGTGGATAATTAAGTCTAAAAACCCGAATGACTAAGGCATGTTAACTCAGACTCTTTAGATCACAGAAATCTGGTGTCCTCAAAATACTCAAGCCCTGAGTGAATTTAAGTGTGTCAGGAATACACCAACTCCTTAGTTAGTGATTTTTGTGTGATTTTTGTTTTTGCAGATTTTTATGGATTTTAATTTTCATTTTTATTATTATTCTTTGGAGAGACAATGACTGGCCCAGGATTAATTGAATAAAAGTATCTACTCTCAGCCAGTATGGGTGTAAGTACGGGCCGTTAGACGAACCCGTGTTACTTGAGGATGGAGCCATATATAGTGTCCTCTAAACCACCCACTTTGGTAAGGGAGACCAAAGTTCCCTCACTGAAAGTATCTACTAAGCCCAGTAGTCAAAGTCTAATTCAAAGACATGTTTTCAAATTTTTATGGAGGTTTTTTTTGAAAAGGGGTTATTTACACAAATTAATCCCTCAATTTTAAGAAGATATTTTTATAGGATTTTTACAAAACTCAGTTCCCAGGAATACTAAAACCAAGCTCGAAAAAGAATTTTTCAAAAAGTTTTAAAAAAACGAGCTATGGCTAAAGTAAATATACAGTAATATACTGTATACCCCCATATACTTAACTTTTGCTATGTCCTCATAGCACAAGTGATATGAAGCCATCACTCGGTTAACTATAGGGTGATATAGCAGAACTGAGGAGGAAGGCCCCCCTATACTTAGGTCAACAATTGACCCAAGTATAAGAAGACAACGTGAGGGATCGATGAATAAGCGGGTTCCTCCTATACTTAGGCTACAAATAGCCTAAGTAAAGTATCTGAGTTGGGGGGTCTGTGTTTGGAGGAGTAATTACACTAAGACACAAGGGGGTGGGGGGATTGTATTTTCACAAATGGCTAGGAGGTAGATGAAGAGGGGGGTGTAAAATCTACAGAGAGAGAGGAAAGGGGTGAGTGTATATGTGCAAGTGTGTGTATGGGGGGGGGGGGGGGGGGGTAGATCATCTAGTAATCTACACAACATGCAAGCCCTCTAATGAGGACCGTTTAAAAATGCACATGCAACACAATTTTTTTTACAAGATGCATATGCAAGCAGACTGATAAGAATTCCTAAATTTCTCTGCCAATTCTTTTGCAGCCTCTTCAACGGGAGCTCCCAACTCCAGGCCTCCATGGAGATCCAGCATCCTCGATCTTCACGGGCCCTGCCACAAAAGAGAAATGTTAGAAAAATAGAGAGGAAAATAATCAACAGAAATGATGCAAAAATAATGCATGAAAGGAAGACATCTTAATCTTGAAAATATTCAACAATAAATCAAAATTAAATAAATAAATAAAGATGACCCGCGTCTCTGGCAACAACGCCATTTGATGAACCCGAAATTCACCTCTTTAGTTATTTAAAATTGTAGTATAGGAGGTGGCGATCAAAAACCACAATCTTTAAATGTTGTGGAGTATTTTTAACTTGGCAAGTCCAAGGTTGAACACAGAGACCCGAGCTACTCTATCTATTTATCGAATTTTGACCAGTCAAGCGCAAGTGTGAATTATTTCTCAATTTCAGGTCTCCATGCAGAAATGCGGGATGCATTACGGTCTTCATGCATATTGCAACATAATAAAGTGATGCATGCATTTTTTAGTTGATTTTTATGCAATTATAAGACGATGTATGAGAAAAATGAATGATGAAATGCAAGAGTTATGTATGCAGATGATTATTACAAATATACCATAGAAAGATCACTAAATTGAGAAATATATTATGAATCGAAATCAGAATCATTTTGAGCACAACACTATGAGAAAACATCTATTCATGACAAGGCAATTGAGCAAGAGGCATCGTCGTGTCAGATGAGAAAATTAAAATGCCATGATATAGATGAAGAAACAAGGATCAAAACGACACTAAAATCATGCAATTTGGACCTACGATGCTCAAGTTATGTTAAAAACAATGTAGGGTCATTAATGTAATAAAAATGCAAGAAATAAAAAGATAAATATTACAAATAGGTCCCAGGAGGGACCTATTTACAATTAGCAAAAACCGCTTGGCATCCCAGTAAAATACCCAGGCGCGCACATGAGGCACGCGCCTAGGGGCCAAAGTCCAAATAACAAAAGTATACAGGGTCCTTCGTATAAATTACCCAATCCCTCATGTATTGCACACGTGAGGGGCTAGGCTCAGGAGGCATTGCTGGTTCGGGCTACATGGCATCACATGGAGGCGCGTGAGGTTTGGCAGACCCGAGCCTATAGGTTCTGCAAGAGGCTTGGGTCAACCACATGTCTCTATCATGGCCGTCTGATCGGAACGATCGGAAGACATCTGTATCTTCTTCGACCGCCGAAGGTTGTCAGAGGAGGCTACACTCCGGCGACCACTATCTAGCTCTGCCTTGCTTCAAGGGCCCGTCTGAAGGTCGAGGAAGCTTGCTAGAGGGCTGGCGGAGATCCTAGAGATGCGACGAAGCTTCATTGTTGTATGGAACAGCAAGGCGGATGAAGTTCGTCGGAGTGGGTGCTCGAGACTGGCAAGGCATCGCAGAATCCGGCCATTGATGTACCTGCAGGATTAGTATATAACCGAAGCACGTGCGAGGTGTTTGCATGAATAGAGTGAGTGAGATGGGATCCCGTGGAGGTGGTCGGAGCTGGGGACCAATGTCTTCTTCTCTGATGAGACAGAGAAGAAGGTGGGCACGGTGGCAGGGTCATGAAGAAGGAGAAGGGGCGATCGGGGATGTTGGCGAGGATGAAGGTGATGGCACGAAGATCGAAGGATGGTCGATGGGTTGAGCAGTTGGTGGTAAGTGGTGAATTAATTTGGAGAAGAGTGAAGATGAAATACTTAGAAGTCGATTATGCAATTGGGCGAAGGTAGTGGTTTGGGCTGAGGTCCCTAAGGTCCTCGGGTCGTCGTTCTAACTCGGGCAGCCACTCCGAGGAACTCAGCGGTGGCGGAGCCACCGCAGCATGGACGAGGTTGGCCGTGGATCGATACATTGGCGGGAGACAATGATGGCCCCTCCTCCACCTCCGTCTGTCACAAGGAGGAGGAGAGGGGCTAGGGTTTAGGTTGTTGAATGGTGGACAAGGTGATCGTTGATCGAGGTGGGGTTATATAGGCAGAGGTGATGACAGTTTTGGAGGGTGGCGGGGGATTTTGAAACGGTTGGAATAAAGGATGGATATCATGGAGAGGGACGTTGGGGGTTACGCGAAGAAGGTGGCGTTTCGGGCGATACGTTAGAGGTGATAGGAGAGGGAGAGGTGTAGTGATGACGACAAGAAAATGGAAACTAAAATCCAAATGGATGGTATGATTGTTCAATGTGAAGTTAAAGATTTTTCAGGGGAAACTAAAATCCAAATGGACGGGTCCTTATATAGTCAAGGAAGTGCATAGTAATGGCATTGTAGAGATAGTAGATCTCATAAATGGAGAACCTTCATTCTTGGTAGGGCTTGCTATCAAGCCTTACGAGCCGAGCCAGGCCCTGGATTGGGCTTGGGACTGGGCTCGAGCTCGCTCGATCCTAGCCGAGCTGGCTCGGACTCAGGCTAGGTGAGCTCGAGCCTCTTATCGAGCAGGCTTGGGCTCGATAAGGCTCGAGCCGAACCCCTTATCAAGCACGAGCACCTTATCGAGCATGGTTTGAGCTCGAGCCTAATCAGGCTCGTTAAGAAAAATACGTATTTTTTTGGTTGAAAAGTGTTGTCGCCTAAGCTCAAACATACAATCTCTTCTTTGAAAACTGCCATCCTTACCAGTAGGCCACTATCGAGTTGTTTACAAAAGTTAAATTATAATATATATATTCTAACATTCTATTTTCTAATTAAAAAGAAAAGAAAATACTAATTGTCTAATTGTAACCTATATTAATAGAGATAAAGTGAAGGAAGTCCTAGTCTACAACATAGTCTACCCAACTTTGCCGTTACATAAACCACATAGACACATAGTCCACCATTCACAATGTTGCAAAACTAATACAAATAAAATAAACATCATTACAGTTTCACAAATATAATATATGTATTCTTTATCGAGCCCCTTATCGAGTTATCGAGCCCAGAAATCTGGCTTGGGCTCATCTCAATATCCTAATGAGCCAAGCTCACGAGCCCATATCGAGCTGAGCCCAGCTCATCGAGCCTTAACTCAATAGTCAACCCTAATTCTCGGTTGACGGACAACTATTGAAGCACTTTGTAGAATCCAAAGAGCGATTGACTCTAGTGAGGGGATTTACTTCATGCCAAGCGAATATTTTGCAAACAATTTAGATACATAATGAAGTTACAGATCAAAGATTCAGATTAAACAAATTCAGCATCATGCATATTCAACTATTCTTTTACTGACACTTACTATATTCTTTTTGGGATTTGGATTCTTCTCTTTTTACTTTTTCACTCCTAACTTAGGCTATTTAGAGCCTAGTATAGGGGGAATCCCAAACCTATTTCTGTATATTCTTCTCAGTTATCTTTCGTTATCTCCTCATTCCTTCTATCCATCATTCATTCTTTGTACTTAGGTTATTTTCAGCCTAAGTATAGGGGGGACGACTCCCTATTATATATATATATATATATATCTCTGTGTGTGTGTGTGTTTGTGTTTCTATTCTTTTGCACCCACTTTATGTGTTTTTCAGCCCTCCAATCAGGATATTTAAAGCCTAAATATAGGGGGGTCGGATCGGTTTTCTTGTCCTTGCATTATTTTTCCTTTTTATGCTTAGTACGAGCTATGCCTTTCATTTTATTTTGTACCATGAGGGCATAGCACAAGCTAAGTATAGGGAGGTCTGTGTATATATTGCATATATGATTCGATTCATAGCTCATACTTTCACATATTTTTCTATGTTTATTATGAACTATGGATATGGGGATTTGAAAATATTTGTAAAAAATCATTTGTAAAGTATTTGGAAAATTTTATATTTATTTTACATGGTTTCCAAAAAAAATTTACAAATTATTTTGAAAGGGGTGCAAATTATTTTGACACCATACACATTCTTTTTCCTCATATAGTTACAAATTCTTTAAAATAACATATGGATAATAAAAAATAAAAATGTACTTCAATTTCTCAAGAGAAGTTTTATTTTTTGAAGGGGGTGCCTTGGGTGTAACGATTACTTTTTGAACCGTTGGAGTTTTAGGCTTTAAAAGGTTGCCTACTCTTAGTCCCCTGCAGAGTAAATCATGTAAGAGAGTTTAAGTGTGAACTTATATTTTGGAAGATCAAGTTGGCACAGAGTTTTTTTAAAAAGAGTGATTCCAATTGAGGAAGATAATATGTTGTTGGAAGAGTTGGATCTGGAGGATCATGCATCATTTCTTGAGGATATCCAAAAACCTGAAGGGAATGTTCATTGTAAGTTAGGTCATCCTTGTATATCAAGCTTTTCACTTTTTTGGCGAACCCTTAGATTTATTGCAGAAGAAAATGGTTTGTTACGTCTCTAGACATTTGAAAAAAATTTGAGTCTTCCCATGTTGATATAGATATTACTTTCGAGGAAGAATGTCATCATTCGAGGCACTTCAGTTTTCAAGTCAATGAAGATCTTTCCTATTCGGATTCTGAGATTTATTTTGTGAGGCAGGAGAAAATGAAGCAAAAAGGTTGACTTTGATTATAAACCCCATGGATTCAAATTTGATGTTTGAAGTTGAGAAGCTAAAGTTTGACAATGTTGTGTTGGTACCCCTGTGATAGTGTGTGGAGTTCCTTTATGTGGTGTTCTGTGTAGGGGTACACATGTTCTTGATTTTTAATAAAAAAATTTCTAATTATTATTTTTTCTAACTCATTAACTTACTAAGTTTTGAATCGGTATTTCCCTGACATCTTCACTATTTACACAAGGCTTGTTGAGATTCATAACACTTGGTTTATGAATTCATAGTTAAACTACCTGAATCATCTGGGTCTTGGATTTAATAATTCACGTTTCTTTAGTTAGAAAGATTTGTATGCTATATTGCATGCTTAATCTTATCCTTAAAGAATATGACCAGCACACACATACACAACTGCATTTATGATGAGATGACATGTGATTTCACTTGAGGGGCTGGGATTTGAACTATGAGTTTGGACCCGATTTTATGATACTCGAGGATGGGATAAAATTAATGAAGGCTTCATAAAACCCGAGTGTCAACAATTTTATCCGGTATGAGAACATGGTTCTTATACTAACCTCTTGATATTTGACCTAAGTGCCATGGTGTGATAAAATGGAAATAAACTGTTGATTGGTGTGCACCAATCCTCGTAAAAGCGTTAGAATTAGCCAAAAAAAGAAAAAAAAAAGGGAAAAAAATGAAAATGATGAAAAGAAAATCTGAAGCATTACAAAGTCAAAGTCAAAGAGCTTACACTATTGACAAGATCTCCCATCCTATTATACTTAAAGAAGACACACCACGATATACTCCAGAAAAATAAGTACAGAAGACTTAATATCTTTTTGATGGACACACTCATTAACAACCAAAAATATCTTGTTCCAAAGAGAGGAAGAGAAGAATTAACACAAACCAATTTCTCTCTACCATATGGACATCCATATACACTTTTAAAGTCTGACAAACTAAAGAGACAGTGGATTGAAGCAAGGCTATATTTCTGTATATTCTTCTCGGTTATCTTTCGTCATCTCCTCATTCCTTCTATCCTTCATTCGTTCTTTGTACTTAGGTTATTTTTAGCCTAAGTATAGGGGGGACGACTCCCTATTATATATATATATATGTTTCTATTCTTTTGCACCCACTTTATGTATTTTTCAGCCTACAGTCAGGTTATTTAAAGCCTAAATATAGGGGGTCGGATCGGTTTTCTTGTCCTTGCATTGTTTTTCCTTTTTATGCTTAGTACTAGCTATGCCTTTCATTTTATTGTGTACCACGAGGGCATAACACAAGCTAAGTATAGGGAGGTTTGTGTATATATTGCATATATGATTCGATTCGTAGCTCATACTTTCACATATTTTTCTATGTTTATTATGAACTATGGGTATGGGGATTTGAAAATATTTGTAAAAAAACATTTGTAAAATATTTGGAAATTTTTATATTTATTTTACATGGTTTCCAAAATTTTTTTACAAAATATTTTGAAAGGGGTGCAAATTATTTTGACACTATACACATTCTTTTTCCTCATATAATTACAAATTCTTAAAAATAACATATATATATAATAAAAAATAAAAATGTACTTCAATTTCTCAAGAGAAGTTTTATTTTTTGAAGGCGGTGCCTTGGGTCTAATGATTACTTTTTGAACCATCAGAGTTTTAGGCTTTAAAAGGTTGCCTACTCTTAGTCCCCTGCAGAGTAAATGATGTAAGAGAGTTTAAGTGTGAACTCTATATTTTGGAAGATCAAGTTGACAAAGAGTTTTTTTTAAAAGAGTGATGCCTATTGAGGAAAATAGTATGTTGTTGGAAGAGTTGGATATGGAGGATCATGCATCATTTCTTGAGGATATCCAAAAACCTGAAGAGCATGTTCATTGTAAGTTAGACCATCCTTGCATGTCAAGCTTTTCACTTTTTTGGCGAACCCTTGGATTTATTGCAGAAGAAAATGGTTTGTTACGTCTCTAGACATTTGAAAAAATTATGAGTCTTCTTGTGTTGATATGGATATTACTTTCGAGGAAGAATGGCATCATTCGAGGCACTTCAGTTTTCAAGTCAATGAAGATCTTTCCTATTCTGATTCTGAGATTTATTTTGTGAGGCGGGAGCAAATGAAGCAAAAAGGTTGACTTTGATTATAAACCCCATGGATTCAAATTTGATGTTTGAAGTTGAGAAGCTAATGTTTGACAATGTTGTGTTGGTACCCCCGTAATAGTGTGTGGAGTTCCTTTATGTGGTGTTCTGTGTAGGGGTACATGTTCTTGATTTTTTAATTAAAAAAATTCTAATTATTATTTTTTTCTAACTCATTAACTTACTAACTTTTGAATCGGTATTTCCCTGACACTTTCACTATTTACACAAGGCTTGTTGAGATTCATAACACTTGGTTTGTGAATTCATAGTTAAACTATATGAATCATCAGGGTCTTGGATTTAATAATTCACGTTTCTTTAGTTAGAAAGCTTTGTATGATATATTGCATGCTTAATCTTATCCTTAAAGAATATGACCAGCACACACACACGACTGCATTTATGATGAGATGACATGTGATTTCACTTGAGGGGCTGGGATTTGAAATACTAGTTTTGACCTGATTTTATAATACTCTAGGATGGGATAAAATTAATGAAGGCTTCATAAAACCCGAGTGTCAGCAATTTTATCCAGTATGAGAACATGGTTCTTATACTAACCTCTTGATATTTGACTTAAGTACCATGGTGTGATAAAATGGAAGTAAATTGTTGATTGGTGTGCACCAATCCTCGTAAAAGCATTAGAATTAGCCAAAAAAGGAAAAAAAGGAAAAAATGAAAATGATGAAAAGAAAATCTGAAGCATTACAAAGTCAAAATCGAAGAGCTTACACTAGTGACAAGATCTCCCATCCTTTTTAAGTGTTCACTTGGACCAAAGTTTTAGGCTTTTATGGGTCGGGCTAGTACCTCGAAAAGGGATCTACATCATAAGGGATACGAGTTTGGGTGTAAGTATATTAGATACTTAAAGAAGACACACCACGATACACTCCCAGGAAAATAAGTACAGACGACTTAATATCTTTTTGATGGACCCACTTATTAACAACCAAAAATATCTTGTTCCAATGAGAGGAAGAGAAGAATTAACACAAACCAATTTCTCTCTACCATATGGACATCCATATACACTTTTAAAGTCTGACAAACTAAAGAGAAAGTGGATTGAAGCAAGAATATATTTATTCCCTAGTGTTGAGGGTCGGGTTATAGGATAGTCTCTTGGACTAGAACCTTAGGTGGCATCTTAACCCAACTCTTGTGAATGAAGTCAACACATTAAGTTATATCTCTTGTATATGTGTATGCTTTGAGAGTTTGATGATTAAAAAAGTTGAATTCCTTTTGATTAAGACTTGGTTCAGCTTAGAGTTTTAGGATCTCTAAAACTAAGTGTTCTAGATTGATCAAGCCCAGTATCTTGACGTGCATATGTCAGGGATTTCACTAACTAACTATGTTCTAATTCATTCTTTATTTATTTAGCTCCAGGACGAGCTTAACTTAAGTATAGGGGGTGATAAATCTCAGATTTATCAACATTATTCATCTATATTATCTTTATAGTTCAAGAAAACCATCAATATCAATAACAATTAACATTAATTAATTATTATTCTATTGTTAATAATTAACCCTAATTATTGTAGATTAAATAACCATGTTATTGTGTTATTATTTTATGTTTTATTCTTTAATAAAAATTAAAAAAAATTAGTCGAATGATGTACGTAATTAATCTAACATTAATCATTAATTAATTAAATAAATAATGATAATAACAAAAGAAAATAAAATAAATAACTTTAATACTTTGAAATTACTTACAAAAATATCACTATGTATATATAATGCATTATCTCTTTGAGTTCTATACGAATGTGGTAGATCTCGTCGAGAACTAGGAATTTCATGTTGAATCTTTTTTGTTTATTTTAACTCTAACTAATTATTTTGTATTTACAAGTATTTTTTGCATTTTTCACTCTTTTGATTGGACCACTGATGAATCCACGATTCATCATCTCAATATCTTGATCTTAACAAAATCCCCGAGTAAAATCCCAGATAAATATCCATAAAATCAATAAATTAACAAAATAACTCTTGTAAATAAAATACACTAATTATTATATATAAGATTGTACAAAATGAATTACACATAAAAAGCCGCAAAAATAAAGGAGTTTTATACTTGTAAATAACTCAAAACTTCATGTATTTTTAATAATTTCATTTCAACTCCTTTTTGGCTAATTCTTTCTCTAACTTGTTTATAAAAATGTATATAAAAATACAAAAATACAAAACACATTTCATCTCAAATAAATGCTCCTAGATCCCAAAGAGAAAAAGCCGTAAAGTCCAACTTCCAAGCTAAATTCCCGCTCCGTATGAACTCCAAATTCACCAAACTCACTTTTAAAGTTCAAGTTAGAAAATTATCTATCCAACGGAAGTGGTTTCATTAAAATAGGAGCTCGTTTGCAAAAGTTGGGTTTTGGGACCTAGATGTACATTGTATATTATGTATATATTTATTCTTTAGTCATTTTTTATTTTATCTTTCTTAATTACAAAAAATAAAAAAAAAAGTTATAATTGTGTTGTATTTTGATTATTGTATTTTATTGTATTTTTTCGTTGTAAATATCTCTTATTAAAAAGATAAAAAAAATACATATTAAAAAAAAACAAACAAAAAAAATGTGTACATGTTGTATGTATTTACTTGTAAATTCACCACTATTTATTTTCCTCTTTATTTTTGTTGTATTTAAAGTAGCATACTTTATATCATTATTTATTTATTTTTTTCCCCATTCTCTACAATAACTTCTCTACCACCAACTTCTATTCAACTCCACCATTTTTAATAACTCCCATTCCACTCCATATTCTTCCACCAACCTCCCATTCAACTCCACCAATAATTCAACTTCCCATTCAATACCACCACCATTCTAACCTCTCTTTCTCTTCTCTTTATATTCATTTGTACATCCTCATTTTTTCGCATCCGCCATTCTTATAGAAAAAGGAGAGAGCTTGGAACGTGGTGTCGGTGACAGCGGCTTATCATCTTCCTCAAGCGACGACCTTCTTCAGGCGAGATCCGCGGAGCTCCGCTCCGCGTCACGAGTTCCCCGTCGAGCTCGTGGAGCTTCTCCGATTTTTATTTCGCCAATCGGATCGAGGCGACAACAGGAGTTCAGCGTAGCTGCTCCGCACATCCGGTGAACATCAGGTAAGTATTACTCCTCGTTTCTATTGTTATTTTATTTTATCTAAATATCTTGTTTCCTTGTCGTTTAGATCGCCATCATTTTTTTTACCCATCATAATCCCATATCATTTTTTTTATTTTTTAGCACACCACATCCAACCCACCATCATTTTATATCATCTCCACATCACCGTTTTTTTTGTTCCCTTTCTTTTTTGTGTAAATATTCTCATTTAAAGAAAATTAAAAAAATTAAAAAAAAAATAAAAAGAAACAAAAAAAGGTTTTTGTTTAGCACCATCATCATAGCATTTTTTATCACCATCTCCACTTTACCATCACCACACCATCTTTGTTTTTTTTATTTGCATTCCTATAAAAAAATTATTAAAAAAATTATAAAACAAATTAAAACAAAAAAAAGAAATCTTTTATTACAGCAGAAAAACTAAACAAAATCACAATAAAAAATTTCAAAAAAAAATAAAAAAAAATAACGAAGGAGGCAGCAGCCCGCCGCCCCCCTCCTTCCACGGGTAGGCGGCACCGGCCGCCGCCCCCTCACCTTCATCCTCCGCCCCCAGCGGCGGAGCCGCCAAGGCCGCGGGCCGAGCTTGCCCCCGCCGCCTCCAGCCTCGCGGCGCCTCCGCTCCAGGGCTCGCGCCGCCCCCCTTAGCCCCAGCACCGCCCCCCTCCGCCTTGCAGCCACCAAGCGGCGCAGCCGCGGGCGCTGCTCCCCTCCGCCGTCCTCCGCTGCAGCCGGCGGCGACGTCTCCCCCGCGCGCAGCCGCGCCGCTCCCAGCGGCGCGCCGCACCACCGTCGTCGTCCTCCTCTTTGGGTTTCACCTGCGCAGGATCAAGGAAGAAGGAAAGGTCTATTTTCTTTATTTTTTATTGTAAAAATTGCACTGTTCTCTTTTCATGTTTATGTAATTACAATTACGTCCCTGTACATAAGTTGCCTTGTAATTTTGTTTTCTGTATTTGCACAAACACCCCTGTGTTCTCCTTTTAATTTGGATATCATTTATGCATCTTTTTATTCAAAGAAAAGTGGTATGGTGTTGAGCAACTAATTGTCTACCATCAGACTATTTTCTTGTATTTTTATGGTAGTTGGGTAATTAATTAAAAATGATTAACTGAAACTTTGTATAGTTTACCCATTCTGTGCCATTAAATTTATATCTCACGCATAGTTGCTCCAAAAATTCCATAAAAATTATATATGATGCCTTAATAGTTGATGAACTTACAGTCCAAATTTCATTCAAAATGGAGATGTTTTGTGCCTGAAATAATTCGTAGAGTGAATTTAGTATTTGATTTTTAATTAAATCCACGAATAACATTTTTAAGAGATTTCAACTCTCCTGGATTCACCATTAAAATATCTTTTTGAGATAAATCAATCTCTGGATAATTTGATTTTGTGGATTTAATAAGAATTAATTACTCACTATCACTCTGTTTTCACTAAAAAATACATAAAAAATTCATAACTTATCAAAAAATTTCAAAAAAATTACTGTAGCTTTCTTGCATCATGTTTTACTTCCAGTAAAATTTTCATGATTTTTGCTTACTGTTTGTGTGAAAAATTGCGAAAAAACCCATAAAAAGTGTGTATTTTTATTTATTGCATTTTAACCCTGAAAATTCTAAAAAAATATGTTTTGTGTTCATCACTGGACTAGGATGCTAGGAAAAATATAATTTGGCTGAATTGAACTGATTTGACATTAAACTTAATTTGGCTAAGTTGTATGCTTCCTTAGTATATTAGTTCACTTGCATTGTGCATTTTGGCGTCCTATTTGCATTAAAAAATCTAAAAAAAACCGCATTGGAAATCTAAAATCTTCATTTTCAAATTAGACCCAAGTTGTTCCTTTGCCTCCCTGAGTTCGACCCCGGACTTGCCCGGGATATAAATTAAGCCGAGACACTCTTCACGGAGATCTTCTCTCGGTTCTGACCGAATCGCTAAGTACACGTGCTACAACGAAGCCGAATTATATATCGTATTTAGCGACACGTCAACCACGTAGGCTCCCTCAGCCGCCCACGTGGTCTTTATGACTTTCATGTTGAACCTTTTTGTTAATTATGACATCTTAACGCTACTCCAGTAAATGTTGTCAACACATTAAGACATATCTCTTATATATGTGTATATTCTGAGAGTTTGATGATTAGATAAGTTGAATTCCTTTTGATTAAGACTTGGTTCAACTTAGAGTTTTAGGATCTCTAAAACTTAGTATTCTGCATTTATTAAGCCTTGTATCTTGATATTTCATTCTTTATTTATTTAGCTCGAGGACAAGCTTAGCTTAAGTATACGTGGTGAAAAATCTCATATTTATCAACATTATTCATATATATTATCTCTCTAGTTCAAGAAAACTGACAATATTAATAACAATTAACATTAATTAATTATTATTCCATTGTTTATAATTAATCCTAATTATTGTAGATTAAATAACCATGTTATTGTGCTGATATTTTATGTTTTAATATTTAATGAAAAACAAATAAAAAATAGTTTAATGATGTACATAATTAATCAGACATTCATCATTAATTTCAAATAATAAATAATAATAACAAAAGGAAATAAAATAAGTAATTTTAATATTGTGAAATTACTTACAAAAATATCACTATGTATATATAATGCATTATCTCTTTGAGTTCTACAATAATGTGGTAGATTTCATCGAGATCTACGACTTTCATGTTGAACTTTTTTGTTAATTTTGCCTCTAACTAATTATTTTGTATTTGTAAGTATTTTTTTGCATTTTCTATTCTTTTGATTGGACCACGGAGGCTCCCTCAGCTGCCCACATGGTCCTTACGACTTTCATGTTGAAGCTTTTTTGTTGATTTTTACATCTTAACTCTACTCTTGTGAATGCAATCAACACCAAGTCGTGTCTCTTATATATGTGTACACTTTGAGAGTTTGATGATTAGAGAAGTCGAATTCCTCTTAATTTAGACTTGGTTCAGCTTGGAGTTTTAGGATCTCTAGAACTATGTGTTCTAGATTGATCAAACCTTGTATATTGACGTGCATATGTCAGGGATTTCACTAGTTCACGGTGCTCTAATTCATTGTTTATTTATTTAGCTCGAGGACAAGCTTAGCTTAAGTATAGGGGGTGATAAATCTCAGATTTATCAACATTATTCATCTATATTGTCTTTATTGTTCAAGAAAACTATTAATATCAATAACAACTAACATTAAATAATTATTATTATATTGTTCATAATTAACCCTAATTATTGTAGATTAAATAACCATATTATTGTGTTGTTATTTTATGTTTTATTCTTTTAAAAAATCAAATAAAAATTAGTTTAATGACACACATAATTAATCTAACATCAATCATTAATTAAAAATAATAAAATAAAATAAGTCACTCTAGTACTTTGAAATTACTTACAAAAATATCACCATGTATGTACAATGCATTATCTCTTTGAGTTCTACATGAATGTGATAGATCTCATCGAGATCCACGACTTTCATGTTGAACCTTTCTTGTTTATTTTGCCTTTAACTAATTATTGTGCATTTACAAGTATTTGTTTGCATTTTTTATTCTTTTGATTGGACCATGTGGGCTCCCTCAGCCGCCCACGTGGTCCTGACATTTCTTCTTCTCATGCTTCACCTGCAGCGGTTGGATCACAATATCCAATGACCGCTCTTCGTCTTCAACCTTCCTCCTACTCCAGTGAAGCGGTGCAAGTCACAGAACCGACTTTTCTCCTCATTTCATCGGTTGCCTCACGAGATGCAACCAGCTTCTGCACCGCCAATTACTTCCCTGTTCATCCCTCTCCTTCTCCCAACGTCCATGGCCTTCTATCTCTTTGTGTGCTTCCTTCTCTGAGCAGTTGAAATCGCCGGCATCACCAACCTCCTGAAACCACCCCTTTTTCAAGTACCACACTTCCACCGCCTGCAACTGTCATCCCACCACTCTGGAGCGAAACCTCATAGCATCAAACACCTTCCAGTGACAGTGGACTCATGAATTTGATAGCGACGACGGAGATATCGCTGGCCAGATCCTCGGTGTTGACACCAAGATGCAGACCTATTTCAGGTGTTGCTTGAGTTCAGACCTTTAGCCAAGGTTCTGAAGCGAAGACCTGGAGCATTAGCATTCTGAATCGACCCAAATTCACTCCCCAAATTTTATCATATTGTTCTTCCCAGCTCTAAGTAAGTATCAATTCCTCATTTTCTTGTAGTTTCTCCATTTTTAGTCACTCGAATCCACACACTCAATCCATTGTATGAGATCACGCACACATGCGCCGATCACTCAATATCCACGTGTAAACTCCAGTTTATCCTTTCCGCTTCTACATATGTTTGTCTGCCTCGATACATTCCTCCTCTTGATCAGAGTAAGAATCCATTAGTTTGAGATCATCCACCCTTCCACGTGCCTCCATTTCACCTCCATTACACTTTCTTTCGCTTGGGTTTGTCAAATGAATCTTCATGAGCCAAAAATATCTTCAATAGTCGGGCATTGCTCGCCTCTATTTTGTGAAGTTCAATCTCAGCCGAGCTGCCCTCATTCTACTTCTCCAATCATCCCTGTAGCTTCGTCAACCATTGTACTCCATCGCCAGGACCTTGTGAAGGTTCCTGGAGCATCATCAAGGGCAGAGGTGTGAGGAGGAGGGAAGAGGAGGTCGTCGGAGCTCTGCTCGATCTCCTCCGTTCAAGGAGGAAGGGGAAGAACATGCTGCACAAGCAACGCTCAATTTGTCTACCTCGACCATCATCCAATGGCCCACCAACAACTACGACATCAAGTCCGAAGCGCCCATTTAGACCAAAGCTCTGGAGCATTCGAACCTCCTGTCGACGCACCACAATGCACCGCCTGTCCCGAGGCTGCAGTGCTACCCGAGCCTAGCCGTCACGCGCCACGTGCTCGTGACGTGGGAAAAAATGCATGAATGCCCTGCTGACTTTCTATATTTGCAGATGAGTCCAGCCGTTGTAATATTTATGTGTTTACCCAGGCAGTTTGTTGTATTTGCAATTGCTCCCATGTGTGGATCTAATTGTGATAATTTAAAAATATTATTATTATTTATTACAATTATAAATCTATAATGCATGATTAATATCTTGTAAAATGTATTTCCAAATTTAGTGAAATCAGTGTCATTTTGGAGATAACTTTCCACTCTTTAATTTGAAGTACTTTATTTATTGATCTGATCTACAATTCACACACTAAAATTCAAAGTGTTAAGTTATCTTTTCAGTCTTTAAATTGGATTGAAAATTGACTTCTTAATTAGTTATTTATCTATTAACACCCTGTTAGGTTGATCTTTCATATTCAAGACGGACATTGCTTTCTGATTGAAAGATTATTGAATTAATCATAAAGGAACTTAACTGTGTGTCAGGCATTTATTGTCATATTCCATTGCATCATTCTTTGTCATATAACATGATTGCATAAAATAATTTGAAAAATGTCAGCCTTGTATTCTGTTGTGTATGCTTGACCTAGTTAGCCTTAAATTATATAAATATTTATTTGATACCTTAAGTTAATTAGATAATTGGTAGTGTCCCTGTGTTCGACCTTGGACATGCCCATGTATAAATTAAAGCCAGGTTCTCTTCGCAGAGATCTAATTGACATGGTTCCGATCAATTGCTATTTGGCCATATCACAACGAGTGAGTATTATAACTGCCATTTAGCGTTACGTCACCCCCTTATAGTGGTATCGCAATTCCCAATCTCACATTTTGCGAGGATCGTGACACCCCAAGATGGGGTGACTAATGGTTTGATGTAGTTATATAATCTTAATGCGGAATATCTGACAAGCACATATTCATACAAGCAATCCATTCGGTACGCTTGCACAGTATTTTACGTGGAAATCCACCCGAATAAAAATAATGACATGAGTCTTCCTGACTGGGATTTCCCGAGCCGAGCTAATCAACTGCTTCATTACAAAGTCGCGATCTTCATGCAGATATCTCGATTGTTTACAAAGCTTGATGCTCCATAATCTCATATCATACACCAATATAAACATTGTAAATCACAAACTATATCACTCGCATAAGAACAAGCGAGCTTCAACTTTCTTTTAACTTCATTGGAGTTCTTACTTCCAAGAGCTTCTCTGCACACTTAGTACCAGACACCTAAGATCTTGTAGAAAGAGGTTAAATAGAAAAAAAACATAGCAACAACCTTTTCGAGAAAAAACTTATGTTAACATATATCAAAAAGATTCTCAAATCAATAACTATGATATCTAGGTAACCAACAGAACATAATTGCACGATATATTCACATATATGGGCACATCAATTATATCACATATAGCATGGGTGAATAAGCAATATCAAAATAAATATCATCGAGCCAGGAAGGACTACCAGAAGAATTGTGACTGCTATCAGAAAAATTTGAATGTTGGTGAGCGATTGGACTTTGCTGATTCAATAATGATGCTTCACATATATCAATCGACAAAATAATATTCTCGAAAAGGTCAAATGAATTGAAGAACGACATAAAGAAACGTCAAGAATATCACTCAAAAAGAGCTATTGTATTTCTATAGAGAATAAGAGTGAATATTTGAAATATATATCTTCCAGCAATGGGAATGGGGTTCTTTATACGATGGTCCAGGAAATATGGCTGTTGGAAATAAATTTGCTATAAATTAGAGATGATTTATAGTAATGATTGATAAAGCAAACTAAAATGATCGATCAGATGTAAATGATTGATTAGATCAAAAGTAATGGTTGATCATTTCTTACCGTTGGAATGGAATTTAAATTACGATTGACCAAGTCAAATGGTGACGGTTAATCATGCATGATCGATTAGATACATATACATGCTCGATGGTCAGTCATTGAATATGTGGTCGATCTGAATTGAATCGTTTGATATATAGATTTTAGAAATTATTAATTGAAGGTTACCTGAGATTACAACTTTCCAAAACAGTACAAGTAAATAAGCAACAGCTATTTGAACAATGTTAAACAACTTTCCATGCTTTTGCTACATTTGAAGTCAACCATTTCGAAGACTAGCTGATCTGAATACACTCTTGTAGTCTGGTAATCACAATAAAAAAGCAAGCGACTACAATATACATGTTTATGTATGCCATCTTTAAAACATCACAGAACAAAGAACTAATAAAAATAGCATGCATTAACTCATTCCAAGCTCTATCTAATGAATCTTTATTTGAATTTTTGTGATGCGTGTATGATGCCTAAAATCAATTTAGTAAAAACCAACCAGTTTTACCCAGATTAGTTTCATTACTTTAAAATCACACCTTTGTAGAAAAATCTTTAAAAAAATCATGATATATACGTTTAACAATGTCGTACAACTTGGATGAAAAATCTTTAAAAATAAGGATATGTGCCGTTAATTATGTCATACAACATGCCAAAACATGTTTGAAAAAGATCGCTTCTCATTCTTAAAATAAATTATTGAGTGACTTGTGTATTTAATTGATATATAATTCATTATTCAAGAAAATTAAAATTACTTGTGTGCTTCTTATTAAATTATCTATATTAGGAAATTTTAAATGGCAAAATTATAGATGATTGTCATCATCCTAAGAAAGAAGAAAATAATAAATTCATATTTTATCAACTAATATTGAAAAAATACAATTGGTGAATTTTTTGAGATGTGCATGCTTTACAAAAAATGAAAATATATTGCATCTAGCTCAAAAATTGCATAAAAATCTAAAATATTCCTTTTTACTAGCTTTGTATGAAATCGTAAAAAATAATATATATATATATATACACACGTAGTATTTAATTTCCATACCCATAAAAATTATAACTTTGTCAAAATATCTCGTTTTTGTTTTTTTCTAGGTGATTATGAGCTTAAATATTATAATGTTTTCATCACTTTTTATAAAAGACATGTAATTATTCTTTTATTCACTTTATAAATACCCATTTTAAAGAAATGTTTATTTATTTTAAACCCCAAAACAACCCCTGATGAATCTCGTATTCATCATACTAAAAGTCATTTATTAAATCCCTAGCTTAACTAATCCAATAAAATTCATCTTTAATTTCTCATTTTTATCTTGTATTGTGTATAATTAATCCATAATTAATGTTTTTAATAACTATTATTTATTTTGTAAATATCTTCTCTTCAAAAACCCCTAAAAATCAGGCTAAGCATTTGTCTATAATTCACTAACCCTTAAAAATACTAAAAATACAAAAACAACTCAAAACCAAAATGCAGGTGTTTTTAACCCCTTAAAAAGACCCTCAAAAATACATTTTGTATAAATGGCCTCTTTTGGCTTTTTGTCTAAGATGAAACTTGTTGATCTCATCGAGACGAACAACTTCATGTTTTGACTTTTTCCTAATCTTGCCTCTAACTATTTCTTTTGTATTTATCTTTTTTTTGCTTTTTCTAATTTTCTGATTCGGCCACGTGGCGCCCTCAGGGCCGCCCACATGGTCGCTTCTCCTTCCGCCACCCGACCCCCTCCTGGTTGTTGGATCTCCTCCAAATCCTCTTCATCTCCACCGTTGAGCCCCACTGCGCCCCAGCCGTGTGATCTAATCCCTGATCATATCTCAACCACCCGCTTCCACCTAAATCACAGCCCTCCGATCGACTCTTCATCCTATGCCTCTCATCACGCCACATCATCCCTTCTCCTCAGGCTGTTGGATCTTCCCCATCTCTCCATCATAGTCGCTCGTTAGCGTCTTACCTTCAGCCGTTCGATCAGATCCTCGGATCTGATCACAACCCTCTGCCAGCGCCCTCGTCCAACGGTCTAAAGCCCATCGCCAACCTCCAGCTCACCCGACTCCAGCCGTTTCGCCTTGCGAGTCAGCCACCCCTTCCATTTTTAGCCATCTCCGCCATTCACCTCTTCCTCTCGTAATGCCACCTGCACGACTTCCCTAGATCCGTCGTCCTCGCGCCGACTTCATTACCCTTGCCTTCACTGCTCCATCACTTCTCCAACCATTCAAAGACCTCCGCTGCTTCATAACGTCCGGCCATCTCCACCTACAAAAACACCCCCCCCCCCTCCGCCTCCAAGCAACCCATCCACCATCCACGGGTCTCCGCCCTAGCTTCCTTCGCCCTCCGATGACAGCGAAGGGCGGTTTGTCGAGCCCAGTGTGATCCATGGTCATAAGACAATGCTACGACTGCCCCGTGTGTCGCTGAGCACCGTACCTTAGGCTGAGTACGACGTGCGACGACCCGAGCTCCAACAGAGCTCAGCCCAAGCCTCCCCGACCACCCGCTTCTCCACCTTGCTCTGGTGAGGTGACTTTTCTTTTTATTTCTCTGAGTTTTCCTGTTGTCTATCACAACTTTCACCCTCCATTAAGCGACCCAACATCTCCGCCATACTGCCCTCATCCACACCGACCACCCTCCTCTTCTCCAGAAGCTTCCCCGCTCTGACTCCCCCTTTTCTCCCTTTCGCCAGAGAAGAAGCATAGACCACTGCCTCCCGTCACCTCCACGACCTTCATTCGCTCACCAATCACTCCCACTCACCCGCACTTTGCTTCGATTATTATCTAATACATGCAAGTTCATCAATGGCAGGAGCTTGCGCCGCCTTGCCGATCTCGAGCTTCATCTCCGACGACGCCCCTTCGCCTCGCCATTCTAGACGTCGACGGAGCTCCGTCTGGCCTCCACGAGCTTCGTCAGGGAGCTCAGCCATCCTCATCGACCATCAGACAATCCCTCGGGGCTCGGTGAAGCTTTACATGGCTCGTCGAAGCCCCGCCTCCTCCGGTAGCCAACGGCGGAAGAAGAAGACACATGTGTCATCTGATCATTTGGATCGGACGGCTGTGATGAAGACATGTGGTGACCCGGGTTGGGTTGGGTTGAGGTACCCCTGTGAATAGTAAACCGTGAGGAGGATTGGGAGGGTTGGAAGGAGGGGTAACCCGGGTTGGGCCAACCCAACCCTTCCGAACCCTGCAACCAAACGAACCCATAGGCTCGGGTCCACCACACCTAGCTCTGACTCTAGTTATGATGCCACGTGTCCCGAACCAGAGACGTCCCCCGAGCCTAAGCCCCTCACGTGCATCGCACATGAGGGCTTGGGTAATTTGCACGAAAGACTTAGGAAGTTTTGGTATTTGTAGATTGGTCCCCAGGCACGTGCCTTACGTGCGTGCTTGGGTAATTTACAGGGAGATCCTCGTAGGTTTTCAGAATTACAAAAAGGTCCCTGCGCGCATTGGAAAAATTACAAAGTACCCCTGTCGATTTTTGGTAATTACATTTAGGCCCCTCCAAGGACGTATTTGTAATATTTATTTTTTATTTATTGCATTTTATTTACATTTATGCCCATGCATTGTTTTCTTCATAACTTGAGCATCGTAGGTCCAAACTGCATGATTTTAGTGTCGTTTTGATCTTATCTCTTCATCTATCTCATGGCATGTCTCATTTTCTCATCTGCCACCATTTTAAATGAAGAGATTTTTTTATGTTAGATGATGATCTGGCTCTACCCGTCCTTGCCTTGAAATGATGTCTAACCATATTGTTGTGCTTTAAATGACTCTAATTTCAATACAATATTCTGTTGCTCAGTTTAGCGATACTTTTAGGGTATTTTTGTAATTCTTTATTTTGCATGTACTTAACTCTGCATTGCTCTCACGCATCATCCTATAATTGCATAAAAATCAACTAAAAATCACATGCATCATTTTATTGCATTGTAATATGCATAATGCATCTTGTGCATCTGCATGGAGACCTGTAATCAAGAAATAATTTACACTTAATTGATCGAAATTCAATAAATAGATAAAGTAGCTCGTGTCCCTACTTTTGACCTTGGTAGACTTGCCAAGTATAAATACTCCACAACATTCAAACGATTGTGGTTTTGCTGAATCAAATTTGTCTCCTATACTACGACATTCTCTGATTACTAAAGAGGCAAAATTTGGCATTCATCAAATGCCGCTGTTGTCGGGGACACGACTCACCTCTATTTATTTATTTAATTCTATTTTAAATATTTTCAAGATTCACAGGCCATCCTTTCATGCATTATTTTTGCATCATTTCTGCTGATTAATTTCCTTTATATTTTTCTATCATTTCTCTTTTGTGGCAGGGCCCATGAAGATCGAGGACGTTTGATCTCCTTGAAGGCGTGGAGTTGGGAGCTCCCGCTGAAGAGACCGCAAAAGACTTGATGGAGAATTTTTAGGATTTTTTTATCAGTCTGCTTGCATTTACATCTTGTAGAGAGAGAGAGGGGGGAGTTGCATGTGCATTTTTAACAATCCTCATTAGAGAGGGCTTACATTCTGTAAAAAAAAGGAAGTAGATCACTAGATGATCTACCCCCCCCCCCCCCACACACACACATACACACACTTGCACATATACACTCACCCTCTTTCCTGCTCTCTGTATATTTCACAATCTCTCTCTCCTCTTTGTATATTTCATACCCCCACCTGCCTCCTAGCAATTTGTAAAAACACAACACCCCCTCCGCCCTTGTACCGTAGTGTGAATACTTCTCCAAATACAGACCCCCCTAACTCAGGACCTTGCTTAGACTATTTGTAGCCTAAGTATAGGGGGACCCGCCTATTCATCCTTCCCTCGCATTGTCTTCTTGTACTTAGGTCAATTTTTGACCTAAGTATAGGGGGACCCGACTCCTCAGTTCTGCTATATCACCCTGTATTTAACCAAGCCATGGCTTCATAACACGTGCTATGAGGACATAGCAACCTTTAAGTATAAGGGGGTATATCGTATATTATTGTATATTTACTTTAGCCATAGCTCGTATTTTTAAAACTTTTTGAAAATTCTTTTTCGGGCTTGAACTGAGTTTTGTAAAACCCTGTAAAAATATTTTCTTAAAACCGAGGGAATAATTTGTGTAAATAACCCTTTCAAAAAATCCATAAAAATTTGAAAAAAATTAAAATTCTTCTTTGAATTAGACTTTGACTACTAGGCTTAGTAGACACTTTCAGCGAGGGAACTTTGGTCTCCCTTACTGAGTGGGTGGTTTAGAGGACACTGTATATGGCTCTGTCCTCAAGTAACAAGGGTCCGTCTAACGGCCCGTACTTACACCCATACTGACTGAGAGTAGAGTAGATACTTTTATTCATTTGAGCCTGCCAGCCTGGGCCAGTCATCGTCTCTCCAAATAATAAAAAAATGATGAAAATTAAAATACATAAAAATTTGCAAAAGCCAAAAATCACTAACTAAGGAGTTGGTGTGTTCCTGACACACTCACATTCACTCAAGCTTGAGGATTTTTGAGGACACTGGATTTCTGTGATCTAAAGAGTCTGAGTTAACATGCCTTAGTCATTAGGGTTTTTAAGCTTAATTATCCACACTTTCCTACTTTGAAAGATTTGAGCGTTCATCTCTACCTTCAAAAGAATATGATCAGCACAATCACTTTCACAACTGCATGATTGATGAGATGGGTTGAAATATCACTTGAGGAACTATGACCAGAGATTTGAGTTTATACCCGATCTAATGATATTCGAGGATGAGATAAAGTTAATGAAGGCTTCAGAAAACCTGAGTGTCGGCAAAACCCTAGCCAATATGTGAACAAGTCTTCCTATGTGCCAGGGTGTGATGAAACTTAATGATAATTGTTGATCAATATGCGCCAACTTTTGGTAAAAGCAGAGGAGCTAGCCAACAAAAGAAAAGAAAAAAGAAATGTCAAAGAAAAGCTCTATCATCTAAAGTCAAATTATAAATGAGCTTCTACCAATGGTGAGCGCTCCCAAACATTTTCAAAGTGTCCACTTGGACCAAGCGCTAATTAGGACCAAGGAGTCGGGCTGACACCATAAAAGGGCTCTGCATCGTAAGCGATACAAGTCTGGATGTTGAAGGTATATTACATACTCAAAAGAGACGCACCCCGGTGTACTCCCAGAAAAACAAGTGCAGACGACTCCAAATTCTCTTGACGGACACATTGATCAACAAAATAACAATATACTCGTGTTGAATAATAAGGCACTCGAGAGGCACCTTGTTCTAATGTGAGGGAAAAAAATCAGACACAATCCTATGCCCTCCATCATATGGCCATCCATCTTCACTTTCAAGTCTGACAAACTAATGAGACGGTTGACTGAATCAAGAATAGACTTATTCCCTAGTGTTGAGGATTAGGTCTAGAGGAGAGTCTCTTGTATTGGAACTTTGGGTGATATCTCAACTTGACTCTCATGAATGCAATATACTAAAAATCATATCCTTATATTATATGTACAAATAGAGAGTCTGATAATTAGAGAAGTTGGATTCCTTCTGACTAAGGCGTAGATAAACCTATAATTTTAGGATCACTTAAATTAAGGGTCTTCGAAAGATTGAGCCTTGAAATATTCATTTGCACGGTCAGGAATTAATCCAGCTCCATCATTCTTTAGATGCTCGAGGATGAGCATGGTTTAAGTATAGGGGTATGATGAATCTCGTATTCATCATACTAAAAGTCATTTATTATACCCTTGGCTTAACTAATCCAATAAAATTCACCTTTAATTTCTCATTTTTATCTTGTATTGTATTGTGTATAATTAATCCCTGATTAATTGTTTTTTAATAATTATTATTTATTTTGTAAATATCTTCTCATCAAACCCCCCCTAAAAATCAAGCTAAGCATTTTTCTATCATTCACTAACCCTTAAAAAGATTAAAAAAATACGAAAACAACTCAAAACCAAAATGTAGGTGTTTTTAACCCCTTAAAAATACCCCCAAAAATACTTTTTATATAAATGACCTCTTTTAGCTTTTTGTCCAACATGAGACTCGTAGATCTCATCGAGACGAACAACTTTCATGTTTTGACTTTTTTCCTAATTTTGCCTCTAACTATTTCTTTTGTATTTATCTTTATTTTTCACTTTTTCTAATTTTCTGATTCGGCCACGTGGCGCCCTCTGGGACGCCCACGTGGCCGCTTCTCCTTCCGCTACCCGGACTCCTCCTGGCCGCTGGATCTCCTCCAAATCGCCTTCATCTCCATCGATGAGCCCCGCTGCACCCCAACCGTCTGATATGATCCCTGATCAGATCTCAACCACTTGTTTCCACCTAAATCACAACCCTCCGATCGACTCTTCGTCCTACGCCTCTCATCACGCCATGCCAACCCTTCTCCTCAGGCCGTTGGATCTTCCCCATCTCTCCATCATAGCTGCTCATTAGCGCATAACCTTCAACAGTTCGATCAGATCCTCGGATCTGATCGCTGCCCTCTGCCAGCGCCCTCGTCCTGACCGTTGGATCATATGATCCAATGGTCTAAAGCCCTTCGTCGGCTTCCAGCTCTCCCGACTTCAGTCGTTTCTCCTCGCGAGTCAGCCGCCCCCTTCCATTTTTAGCCATCGATGTCGTTCACCTCTTCCTCTCGTAACGCCACCTGCACGACTTCCCTAGATCCGCCGTCCTCGCGCCGACTTCATTTCCCTTGCCTTCACTGCTCCATCACTTCTCCAGCCATTCAAGACCTCCACCGCTTCATAATGTCCAGCCATCTCCACCTATAAAAACACCCCCTCCGCCTCCGAGCAACCCATCCACCATCCACGGGGCTCCACCCTAGCTTCCTCCGCCCTCCGGTGACAGCGGAGGGCGGTCTCGTCGAGGCGATAATGGACGTTGTCCCCCGGTGTGATCCATGGTCATAAGACCATGCTGCGACCGCCCCGTGCATCGCTGAGCACCGTACCTTAGGCTGAGTATGACGTGCGACGACCCGAGCTCCAACGGAGCTCAGCCCAAGCCTCCCCGACCACCCGCTTCTGCACCTTGCTCCGGTGAGGTGACTTTCCCTTTTATTTCTATGAATTTTCCTGTCGCCTATCACAACTTTCACCCTCCATTAAGCGACCCAACACCTCCGCCATACCGCCCTCATCCACTCCGACCACCCTCCTCTTCTCCAAAAGCTTCCCCGCTCCGACTCCCCTTTTTCCCCTTCTCGCCGGAGAAGAAGCATAGGCCACCGCCTCCCGTCACCTCCACGGCCTTCATTCGCTCACCAATCAGTCCCACTCATTCGCACTTTGCTTCGGTTGTTATCTAATGTATGCAGGTTCATCAATGGTCGGAGCTTGCGCCGCCTTGCCGGTCTCGAGCTTCATCTCCGATGACGCACCTTCGCCTCGCCATTCCAGACATTGACGGAGCTCCGTCTGGTCCCCATGAGCTTCGCCAGGAGCTCAGCCATCCTCATCGACCATCAGGCGATCCCTCGGGGCTTGGTGGAGATTTACATGGCTCTCCGGAGCTCCGCCTCCTCCGGCAGCCAGCGGCGGAAGACACAAGTGTCGTCCGATCATCTGGATCGGACGGCTGTGATGAAGACACGTGGTGACCCGAGCCTCCTGCCGCACCTGTAGGCTCGAGTCCACCACACCTAGCTCCGATCCTAGTTATGATACCACGTGTTCTGAACCAGAGACGTCCCCCGAGCCTAAGCCTCTTACGTGCACCGTACGTGAGGGCTTGGGTAATTTGTACGAAAGACCCCAGAAGTTTTGGTATTTGTAGATTGGTCCCCAGGCACGTGCCTCACGTGCGTGCCCATGTAATTTATAGGGAGACCCTCGTAGGTTTTCAGAATTACAACATGTCCCTGTACGCATTGGAAAAATTACAAAGGACCCCTACCTATTTTTAGAAATTACATTTAGGTCCATCCAGGGACCTATTTGTGATATTTATTTTTTATTTTTTGCATTTTATTTACAATTATGCCCATACATTGTTTTCTTCATAACTTGAGCATCATAGGTCCAAATTGCATGATTTTAGTATCATTTTGATGCTTATCTCTTCATCTATCCCATGGCATGTCTAATTTTCTCATCTGCCACCATTTGAAATGAAGAGATTTTTTATGTTAGATGATGATCTGGCTCTACTTGTCCTTGCCTTGAAATGATGTCTGACCATATTGTTGTGCTTTAAATGACTCTAATTTCAATACTATATTCTGTTGCTTAGTTTAGTGATACTTTTAGGGTATTGATGAATCTCCATTTCATCATCTTTATTCTATCATTTTGACCTCAAAAACCCCAGCAAATGCATGTAAAGAGCATCAATTTGTGCATAATAGCATTCATGAGTCATTGTATTAATTCCACATTAAATAAGGTGTTTAATGCCAAAATTATAGAATAAAGAGAAGAAAAGAAAAAGGAATAAAATATTGCAAATATTTTATGACCCTAACCCTGAGACCAAAGCCAGCATGGAATTGGTCGACAAGGAATAAAGTAGGGGGAGATAAGGGCCAGTGTACAATAAATACCTCATTTAATCATGCATTTATTTATGCATTTTTTACACCTATTTTGTACATAATTATTTATTCATCAAATAAAGAAACTTTGTACATGAAAGTTGTAGATAATAATGTAAATAAAAATACAAATTGAGTTTGTGTAAAAATAATACTCAGTGTTCCTTTTATACACAGAATAAAAAGCCAAAATCTCAACTTCACAGACCCATATCTTGCAAATAAAAACTCCAAATCACCCAAACTCACCTTTAATTGTATATAGCTTTCCAAGAACTATTTAATAAAATTGGTTTCATAATTTTTGGAGTCCATCTGCAAAAGTTAGGTTTTTGGCCCCCATTGTGCAGCCTGCCTGATTAAAATATTCAATATATTCACGGTCTATTATTTTTATCAAATTATATTTTTTGAATCTTGTAAATAATGTGTGTAATACATGTACATATTGAGATTAAAAGAAAACCAAAAAGAATTTGTAAAATAAAATAAGCTTTTGTAAGACATAGGCAAAACACCTATATTAAGTACGTACACAAATAAAAGGGGACTTAATTAATTTATTCATCTATATTTTTATAATGTTGTAAATATTATACATAAATTATTAAAAATACAAATTCAAAATAAAAATCAAGAAAATAAATTAAATAAATAAAGTATATATGATATATAGGTAAAAGACCTACAAGTATACCTACATATACCTATCCCTATTTATTTAAAAATGAAAATAAACTCATAGAAATTAAATAAAAATACCCTCACACTTACAAAAAATAAATTATAAATTTATAAAATAAAACAATAAAATAATAAAATAAAATAAACAAATTAAAAATAAAATACACAAAATACATGTAAATACATACATATACACATTATTAAAATAAAACTATAATAAAAACACTTCAAAAAATTCAATAAAAATCGTAAATAAATACTACATGAAATAATACACATTTTTTATTTTATATGGAAAAAATAATAAAATCATTTACTAGGTTAAATAAATCAATTTCGAATAAGATTTCCTATTTTGTCTTCTAGCGGTCGATCTGGACCAATGGGGCGCCAGCCCTTGTTGACCGCCTGGTCAACTGTCCCATCCGAGCCCTGGCGTCTCTGAACCATCTTTTCCCGGATTTCTTCCCTTTTTTACGGCCATCTCGTCCATCGATCGAGCTCGCTTTCTTCACAAGAAATGATCTCTGATCATCACTAATACCCACCGATATCTTAGATCAACTTGATACTCATTGGATTAATCAATAATCGCCGGTCAATAAGGCTCCAGGCCAATGTCTATAAATAAGAAGCTTCGCCCCCCTCCTCAATTTTGGCCAATTTCATCCACCCAAACGCCTTGATTTCGATCCTAGAAGGTTCCTCGTGACAGGGGGAGTGTTCCAGCACCTCGAATCGGCCGGAGGAAGGAGAGTTTTGACGCGGCGGAGCTCCGGCGTCCGTCCTGCTCCCTGGTGGCCCCCAGGTATAAGAGCTGCCCCTTTATTGCATTTTAGTTAGGTTTTAATGTTAGCTTTTGATTCTCGTTATTAGTTTAGTCTTTAGTTAATCAGCGTAGCTTAAAATCCAAAAATCGAAGTTCGCCGCAGCTCCGCTCCGGCGACTTCTTCACTGTGATATCCACCGTATCCGACCGCCTATCACCTCTCACCTCGTTTCCCATTGCGTTCTCCATCTATTAATCGCCCTTGATCAACCAAGGACCCTCTATCCTTGTGAATCAGAGCTCCACCTCCGCTCGTCGCCGGAGCTCCTCTACCACACCTCACCTTGCTGCAGAGCTTCAAACACGGGGTCGAGGAGATAGCCCTCGTTCCCCTGGTTCTTCCTATGCAGGTATCGTAGAGAAAGGAGCCCATCTGGGCTTGAATCGAACCAGGAAGAGGTTCCTGGAGGTCCCGACCTTCATCGACCTCGTCCGAGCCCTTCGGACCTCCAGGAGCCATGGCGAGACCATCAACAGACGCGGAAGGCTTCCAGCTACGTTCAGACCACCTCAGATGCGCAGGAGATGCCTGGAGGAGCCCGAGCTTCTCGATCGAAGCTCGCCGTGCGTGAGCTTCTTCCCTGTTCTTCCAGGGGGCTACAGCACCGTCAGATCAGAGGCCCGGCCCAGATCGCACAGGAGACGTCAGATGAAGACACGCACCAACCGTCAGATTTGCGAGGAGCGTCTAATCCGAACCCTTCATCGGCGAACCGGTATACGCCGTCGGATGAGCGACGCGTGTCCAAGTGAAGCCCTCATTGTAACGACCGTCCTCCCGAGGACCTTAGGTTACCCGTCAAACACGTCATTTGCACACTTAACAAGCTTAAGTTAATCTCATGCTTATGAAAACCTGGGGAAATTTTTTTTTAAACATGACATTCACAAGATTTAAATTTGGCTAAGCAAGCAACCACAAAAAAACTAAAAGCGGAAGTAAGTAGTACACCAGAACTGAACGACAACATATCCATTCATTTTCATTTCATTCATATACATGCTGAAGTTTCGCAACATTCAATATACATGTATGTATCCCAAAAATAACACTACAGAGGAGAACACAACAAACGACTGTCTAATGAGCTCCAAAAGAATATACCTTCTCTGTAAGTGTCAGCACCAAAAGAACAACAGCAGCCCCAAGTACGTCGGCTACTCGATCGCAGGCCCTTTGCCTGCCATAGTAGAAAAAGGACAAGCAAGTATCTGTCACAAAGTTGTCGAGTACAAATTCTACACAGTTCTAGTAAGGAAAGTAGTAAGCAAAGACTAGCGCATCTAGAAAAACGGTAAGGTAACTGTAGTGGACAAAAGAAGCTAGCAAGTAAAAGTGGGTTAATAGATTCTTTTAAATTATTTACTTGCTTTCAGAAGTCTAACAGAACACACTCGCTCACTACCACACTGTGTCTCCCTTGGTCAATGGAACTAACCAACAACAACTCAAGCCTAGAAGTAAGTCTGTGGTCTTGGTCCGGTTAGGACCTCGATATCCGGGTAGGACTTCAAAGTCCAAGTTAAACCTCACACTATGACTCTGAGGTATGGTGTACGCCTCAGGGTTGGGGTGCCTCCGTAGGCATGCGATGGTGTTTTGCATCCTAACTAAGTTCCCAACACTCCTTCTAGCTTGTTCTCTCAACTCACATTGATCCTCGGTAGACACATGTGATAGCTCGCGCCCGAAGGTGTACGTGTACTCACAACTCTCTCTCAGCATTCACTCATCGTTAGTCTTGCCTAACGGTACTGTCATCATTAGTCTCGTAGCGGAAGAGTCTATAGATCACATATATCTTACCCCATCACGAGGTCATAAACCTGATAGAAAGGTATTGATGAAGTTTTTAGTGTTTGTTACCAACTACCCCATCACCAGTGCACGGCATGGTGGAAAGGTAATAATGAAGTCATCAGTGTCTGCTAACCAATACCCCATCACCAGTGCACGACATAGCGGAAAGGTACAAATGGTGACATTGATGTCTACTGACCACTACCCCATCACCAGTGCACGACATAGTGAAAAGGTATTTATGGGACATCAATGTCTACTGATGAAACTTCATCTTAACTGGGCAATTGGTGAAATGTCACAAGTCTGTTAATCACAATCCCATCACCAGAGCACAACCTGGTGGAAGAGTAATAATTATAGCGGTGAGGAAACCCCCGAAGGGATTCGTCTGCTCTCGCCAATCCCAGTGGAAGTGTGGTCCAAGGGAAAGGCAGTGGTAGTACGACTACTACGCCACTAGAGGCAGGAAAGAGAAGGGGTAAGCCTGCCGGACCCGACTTCCTCTCTCGTTGCTCAACTCCCGGAGGAGAAGAGCTAAGTAAAAACCAGACGAGCTCGTAACTAACCGCAGAGAACCCCCAACCTAGGCTCTCAAAGAAAAACCAACGGGTCAGCGGAATGGTCTAGACAACTCGTGGATCCCAACGAAGCGTAAAAACCGAGCCGGCTCGAAGAAAACACGTAAAAAGACTGGGATCCTAGACCCATGCTCTCAATGTCCGCTACCCAAGCCTGAGCGACCTCATCTCCTGCTCAGGTGAGGGTCACCGCGCCCTCGCACAGTCGGAGCACCATTTTCCATGACTGATCATATGTGACATCACCATTTCTTTTTCATATTATGCCCTAACCGTCTATGGTTTCTTTGATTTGTTTCCCAACTACAAGTTATCGGTCCTAGACCCGAACTTGTTCTATAAGAACCTCTATTGATTTAAGGTCGGCGATACGGACCTGATACGATAGTCTCTCTCTAATTTCCTACTCAAGAACATCAATCTTAAGATCTTGGCTATCTTACCGGAAACTTCGTTCTTTCCTACGTCCTAAAAGATTCAGAAAAACCTACAAGGATCGGGCTACTCCTTAGAGGAAGACTTGCTTCATGGCAAGTTCATATAGTCTTATTTTCCTGTATAGTAACTACATATATATATATGTATCCTTAAGATCATCCCCAAATCTCTAAATTTCATAATATGTGTTTCAAGCCCACCTCTATAAGTAGCAATTATCCTAGACATACTCTAAAATGATTACAAATAGAGATTTATCCTATTCACTTTTTTATCACCCCAAAACATTGTCATTGTGTGTGTATACTTCATAATAATCCAAGGCATCTAGTCCTCTTAAGTTCACACCCAACTTCATGACTTTAAAGATGCTATTTAGGTGTTTAATTTACTTTAAGGTCTAACATTTAAAGGAGGTCTGTTAGAGAGCATCCCATGCTCCAATCATGTATCTATTCCACTCATAGACCTTTGTGTATAATAAGCATATGGCTGCAAACATAAGGAAAATTATCCTATCTTAATCCCTCTCGTGACTGGGATTAAATCACTAATTGATTTCCCATTTCAATATAGGGAAACAAGGGAACTTGGTGTTTTTAAAACTTATTAATGAATGCCTAAAAATTTGTTAGACATACATTCAACAATGGAATTTGGCCACTGTTTTGTTCATGGACAGCAACCGAATTTGTCTCCAAAATCCTCATCAAAACCAATCCAAATACATGGATTTCATGTGTATTACACTCCCTAAATATCTATAGTCAAATCCATCAAAGGATGTCTAAGGATATTATCAAAATCATGTATGTTCTTAGTCCTAAGGCCACCATCTCCAATCTGAACATTCAGTGGAGATATAATATAGGTAGTCAATAACTCCTCAAAAACTCCTCATTTTTCTAAACCAAACCATGGATTAAAGGTTGATATGAAAGAGTATATATTAACCAGTAATTACACTCAAGGAAACATGAAGGAAACTCCCCAAATACGTCCTAAAACTCTAATTTAAAATGCATGGACAGATCTGGACATTCAATGACATGTAGGATATAGGTAGTCAACAACTCTTCAAAACTCCTCATTTTTCTAAAACAACTCCATGGACTAAAGGTTAATATGAAAGAGTATATATCAACAAGTAATTGTACTCAAGTAAACATGAATAAACTCCTCAAATGCATCTTAAAACACTAACTTAAAGTTCATGGACAGATCTGGACACATTCAGTTACATGCATATGACAACATCCAAAACATTTCTAAATCACCTAAATTTCCAAATTAAAAACCAATAATCATAAGCCACTTTATTGAGGTCATAATCAGTAAGTAAATCTACTCAAAGGAACTTAAAGAAGACTCCTAAATCATGCAAGTTATTGGCCAATATTTAGCCACAACAAATCTGAAAATTTCAGTATGACTGTCCATGTATAGCCTCTTTAAGATGTCATAATCGCATGCAATTTCGTATTTAACCCCATGGATTTAAGTCTACCTTAATGGAGTATTAATTAACACATGATTCTACCCAAGAGAACCCAAGAAAGATCCCAAAATACATGTCTAACTTGGATTAAAAAGAAAGCAACCAGATCTGGACACCAATTAAAACCGTCCACTCTAAGCCCCATTTTCTCAAATTTTTACAACCAAAATCCACAAAACAAACACTTGGTCTTAGATATGGAATATAGGTGGTAAAAACTCTACAAATGGCAGCAAGAGAAGGGTTTAATTTGTACCTCAAATCAAGCTTTCAAAAGCTTGAAGAAGAACTCTCCAAGAAAATGTTGGGCTGTCCACACCTTGAGCTTCAAGCTTGGATTCCTCCTCTTCTTTGGCCCTTGATCTTACATGCAATGTAAGATCCAAGATCCTCTCCTTCCCAGCTTTGATTTGAGCCCAAGAACTCGAATTTTGGTGGAGAAATGAGGGAGAAAACTAAAAAAGAAGATGGAGATCCATAGATTTTTCAGCCATGGAGAAAAGAGCTCCAAGATTTCAAGAGGAAGAAGATGAAGTGGGAGGAAGGGGTGACGCCTATGGGAGTTTATATCCTTGGGAAAATTGCAACATAAACCCCACCAACTCCTCCTAATTGCAACCAAGGCCCACCCATGAATAGTAATCACATTACTAATCATACTTAGCCACTTAATCACCTCTAGCTACAATTATCACAATTAGCCACTAATGGCATCTCTAATTTCCATCAAGCTCACTAATGATTCACCATCTTGGCTTAATTAGTCATTCGGATTTAAGGATGTTACAATCATAAAAACCTCAAAGAGAGTCTCGTCCTCGAGACTCCACTTCTAAGTTGGGTTCGTCGGTCTGCCATAAAAACCTCAAAAGGTTTTTAACCCATAAAAACCTCAAAGAAGGTTTTTACCCAGAAAGTGAAATGATTTGCCATACATAGAACTGATAAACTAAACTGCGAAAGTACCTGAGAAGAGTCGCGGGTATCTCTCTCGCATAGCTGCTTCGGTCTCCCATGTCGCCTCCTCAACACCCTGTCGGTGCCATAGGATCTTGACCAAGGGAATCTCCTTGTTCCGAAGCCTCCTGACAACAAAATCAAGTATCTGCACTGGCTCCTCCTCGTATGTCAACTCTGGCTCTATGTCAAGGCTCTCATAGCTGATGATGTGCCGAGGATCGTGCACGTACTTCCTCAAGTTCGACACATGGAATATGTCGTGTATAGCCGCCAAACGTGGGGGAAGTGCCAGTATGTACGCCACCTTCCCGACACGTGAAAGTATCTCAAATGGCCCAACAAAACGTGGCGCCAGCTTGCCACGAACTCCGAACCGTTGTATCCCCTTCATGGGCGATACACGCAGGAACACAAAATCCCCAACCTGAAACTCCAAGTGTCGGCGTCGTCGATCTGCATAGCTCTTCTGGCGACTCTGTGCCGTCAAGAGCTTCCTCCTTACCAAGTCAACAACCCTCGCAGTCTCCTCCAAGAGATCCACGATATACAACGCATGATCGCCTACCTCGCACCAACTGATTGGCGTAAGGCATCTCCGCCCGTAAAGAGCCTCGAATGGTGCCATGATGATGCTCGAATGATGGCTGTTGTTATAAGTGAACTCAACAAGAGGTAAATTATCCTTCCAGGATCCCTTCCACTCTAGAGAACAGGCGCGTAAAAGATCCTTCAAGGTATGTATCGTACGCTCGCTCTGTCCGTCCGTCTGAGGGTGATACGCTGAACTCATCTTCAGCTTGGTCTGTAAAGCTGACATGAACTGCTGTCAGTAATGGGAAGTGAACCTCGAGTCTCTGTCAGACACTACCTCTCGGGGTATGCCATGTAACCTCACAATGTGTTGTATGTACAATCTGGCCAGCTGAGAAGGTGTATAAGTCATGCTAACAGGTATAAAATGGGCTGACTTCGTCAACCTATCAACAATGACCCAAATGGAATCATGGCCTCCTGGTGTCCTTGGCAATCCTGTAACAAAGTCCATCGAAATGCTCTCCCACTTCCACTCAGGAATGGGGAGAGGCTGCAGTAATCCAGGTGGTCGTCTATGCTCTGCCTTCACCATCTGGCAAGTCAAACACCTGCTGACATGCCTAGCTACGTCCCTCTTCATCCTGTCCCACCAGAAATGTCGGCGAAGATCGTGGTACATCTTCGTATTGCCGGGATGAATGGAAAGATGCGAACAATGCACCTCGTCAAGTATGTCTCTTCGTAGCTGCTCATCGTTGGGAACCACTACCCGACCTGCCTTCCACAGAATAGACTCTGCAACAACAAAATCGTCAAACTCGTCCTTCACTGCCCGCATGTATCTATCACGAATCCACGGGTCTGTCTGCTGACCTGACACTATACGGTCCCAAAGGCTGTTGTACCTAGGAGGTACGGAGATGGGAGAAGACGCACTGTCCTGTGGATGCCAATCCGTCAGTGCTGCAAGTAAGTCCCAAGTGTATAGCCAGATCATCGTACCCTCCGTGTGCGCTCTCCTGCTAAGGGCGTCTGCAACCACGTTTCCCTTACCAGGATGGTAAGAGATCGTGCAATCGTAGTCCTTCAGCAGCTCTAACCATCTGCATTGCCTCATGTTTAGCTCCTTCTGATCAAATATGTACTTCAGACTCTTGTGGTCTGTGAAGAGCTCAAAGTTATCCCCGTACAAGTAGTGACGTCGGGTCTTCAAAGCGAAGACCACTGCCGCCAACTCAAGATCGTGTGTGGGGTAATTCCGCTCATGCGGTCTCAACTGTCTCGAAGCATAGGCAATCACATGCCCCCTCTGCATCAGCACTGCTCCCAAACCATCACCTGACGCGTCTGTGTAAACCGCATAGTCCTGTGTACCTGACGGTAGAGCAAGAATCGGAGCTATAGTAAGTCTCTCCTTCAGTGTCCTGAAGGCCTGCTCGCACGAACTATCCCAAATAAAAGGTACCCCTTCTGCGTCAAACGCGTCAAAGGTAGTACGATCCGCGAAAAGTTGCTGACAAAGCGTCTGTAATAGCCTGCCAACCCAAGAAAACTACGGATCTGTGTCACTGTCTTGGGCTGCTCCAAGACATCACAGCATCTATCTTCGCAGAGTCCACTGCGACTCCTGCTCCTGAGATGACGTGTCCCAAGAATGAGACCTGAGGTAGCCAAAACTCACACTTACTCAACTTGGCATACAGTCTATGCTCTCTCAAGGTACCAAGCACTGCTCTCAAGTCGTTCTCATGGTCCCATTCATTCTTCGAGTAAACCAACACATCATCTATGAACACCACAACAAACTTGTCCAAGTAAGGACGGAATACTCTGTTCATCATGTCCATGAATGCCGCGAGGGCATTCGTCAGTCCGAATGGCATCACTACAAACTCGTAGTGGCCATACCGTGTCCGAAAGGCTGTCTTCGGGACGTCTGTCTCCCGAATCCTCAACTGATGGTAACCCGAGCGGAGGTCGTTCTTCGAGAACACCAAAGATCCCTGTAGCTGATCAAATAGATCATCAATGCGTGGTAGAGGATAATGGTTCTTCACCGTCCTCTTATTCAGTTGTCTATAATCAATGCATAACCGCATGGTTCCATCCTTTTTCCGGACAAAGAGTACAGGAGCGCCCCAAGGTGAAGTGCTCGGCCTCACAAAGCCTAAATCAAGCAACTCTTGTAGCTGCACCTTCAGCTCTCTCAGCTCTGCGGGTGCCATGCGATACGGAGCCATGGAGATCGGCCGCGTATCAGGAAGTAGCGAGATCTCAAACTCGATCTCTCTAACTGGAGGTAGTCCGGGTAACTCCTCAGGAAACACATCGGGATACTCTGACACAACTCTAATGTCTTGAGCCATTGGCTCTCTATCTGCAACCTCCTGAGCAAAGGCCAGAAAAGTGTCACATCCCTGATCAACCAGTCGTTGTGCTCTCAGCACTGAAATATACTCCATTCTAGAGTCCTGCAATGTCCCCTCAAAAGTGAACTCTGTCAAGCCGGGGATCATGAAGACAACAATCTTCCTGTAACAATCGACTAAGGCGTGATGTGTAGACAACCAATCCATGCCCAAAATCATGTCGAACTCAACAAGCTGTAGTAGAAGGCAGTCCGCAGTCATCTCGTGACCGCCTATGGACACTGGTATCCCTCTAACTATCTCTGAAATCACGAACAACTGTCCGCCAAGCCCTCGAATGTGAAATGGAGGATCTACGTCCTCCGCGACTCTACCCAATGTGGCTAGAAGCCTCACAGCAAGAAACGAATGGGTAGCACCAGAATCAAACAACACGTGAAAAGGATGGCTCGAAACTGAAACCATACCTTTCACGACCATGGCCGCGGACCGTGCCTGCTCAGTTGTAACTGCGTGAATCTATCCCTGACGTATAGATCCGGCACTGGATCTTGCTGCGCTCTGAGCTGGTCTCTGCTGACCTCTGTACTGGGAGCTCCTCCCGGTAGCTCTCGAACGCGGTGGAGGTGGAGGTGGTGGAGTCTGTAGCTGTGGACACTGGGACCTGATATGTCCCACCTGTTGGCACTGGTAGCACCTGATCGCCCTGCTCGGCGTAGAAGATGGACCGGCACTCTCTGCGGGTCTCGCGCTCTGTGCTCCAAACCTCTGTGACCCAGTTGGTCGCGCTGCCTCAAAAACTCTACTGGCCAGTGCTCCTCCCAAAGTAGTCGTGGGGGTCGAGCGAACGCTGCCAGAAGAAACCGTCCCTGTCGGACGAAAGCATCGTGCTGACCACTGTGGCTGGAACTGCCGCCGAATAGGCCCAGACGACCTCTGTGGTACCGGTGGCGGTCTAAAAGTACTGCCAAAACGTCTCTCACGGACGTCCTCAATCCGCTCTGCTGCGTCAGTCACCTCAGCAATGGTAGTCAGTCTCAGCCCTACCAACTTCTCCTGAACGTCCTCCCTCATGCCACGAACAAACTTCTCCAGATTCTCCTCTGGAAAAGCAGCTGCGGAAGATGTGTGGCGTGACAACTCGGTGTAGCGCACAAAGTACTCTCGCGCTGTCATCCTGCTCTGTCTCAGCTCTGCAAACAACATGCGCTGTGTCTCCTTCCACTTCCCTGAGAAGAAGTGGCCTCTGAAGTGGGTCTCAAAGTCTGTCCAAGTCGGCACACGTCCCATCTCAGACACAGTAGCCTCCCACCAGCGCTCTGCAAACCCAGTAAGGGAGAACTCAGCAAAAGGTAACCATGACTCTAGTGGTGCCTGAATCATCCTGAACACCTTCGTCATCGTCCTGAGCCACTGCTCAGCCTCGTCAGATGTACCTGTGCCCTGGAACCTGGGTACTCCAGCTCTCTGGTAGGATGTGAAGACATCATGGTGTCTCGGTGCAGTAGGAAGAACAAACCCAGTGACCTCTACTCCTGCTACAGGCCCTTGGCCTGCCTCAGCTATGTCGGCTCCTGACTCCCTCAGAATATCTGCCACGGAATGCTGGGGAATCTCCTCAAAGAATAGATGCTCGGCTCTAGCGGACTCATCCCTAGATGGGTGGTATGAGGAGTCAGACAACTCCTCCATCCTCAGCTCCATCCCAGTCTGGCGCTCAGCCGACTCAGTCTGCTGGGCAAGTATCTGATCCTGTCTCTATTGCAGATCAGCGAGTGCAGCTAGTACCTGTGCCATCTCTCATGGTTGATCGCGAGCTACTCGGGGTGCCATGCTGATCCTTCCTGTATTGGATCATAGCATAGTTAAGAACACTTTAGGAAATAAACAGTTGTACTATTTCTCCTCTTGGGATACTTATATGAATGAAATGTTCTGGTGACTTGTGGTTACATAAATCTTTTGAATGTCAAAAAAATTTCCCATTCGGCTTCATGAGAAATCAGAAGACTCTCGCTATTAAGTTATGCGAATGCGTGTATCGGGGTAACTCTGCTCTGATACCAAACCTGTAACGATCGTCCTCCCGAGGACCTTAGGTTACCCGTCAAACACGTCATTTGCACACTTAACAAGCTTAAGTTAATCTCATGCTTATGAAAACCTGGGGAATTTTTTTTTAAACATGACATTCACAAGATTTAAATTTGGCTAAGCAAGCAACCACAAAAAAAAATAAAAGCGGAAGTAAGTAGTACACCAGAACTGAACGACAACATATCCATTCATTTTCATTTCATTCATATACATGCTGAAGTTTCGCAACATTCAATATACATGTATGTATCCCAAAAATAACACTACAGAGGAGAACACAACAAACGACTGTCTAATGAGCTCCAAAAGAATATACCTGCGCTGTAAGTGTCAGCACCAAAAGAACAACAACAGCCCCAAGTACGTCGGCTACTCGATCGTAGGCCCTTTGCATGCCATAGTAGAAAAAGGACAAGCAAGTATCTGTCACAAAGTTGTCGAGTACAAATTCTACACAGTTCTACTAAGGAAAGTAGTAAGCAAAGACTAGCGCAGCTAGAAAAACAGTAAGGTAACTGTAGTGGACAAAAGAAGCTAGCAAGTAAAAGTGGATTAATAGATTCTTTTAAATTATTTACTTGCTTTCAGAAGTCTAACAGAACACACTCGCTCACTACCACACTGTGTCTCCATTAGTCAATGGAACTAACCAACAACAACTCAAGCCTAGAAGTAAGTCTGTGGTCTTGGTCCGATTAGGACCTCGATATCCGGGTAGGACTTCAAAGTCCAAGTTGAACCTCACACTATGACTCTGAGGTATGGTGTACGCCTCAAGGTTGGGGTGCCTTCGTAGGCATGCGATGGTGTCTTGCATCCTAACTAAGTTCCCAACACTCCTTCTAGCTTGTTCTCTCAACTCACATTGATCCTCGGTCGACACATGTGATAGCTCGCTCCCGAAGGTGTACGTGTACTCACAACTCTCTCTCAGCATTCACTCCTCGTTAGTCTTGCCTAACGGTATTGTCTTCATTAGTCTCGTAGCGGAAGAGTCTAAAGATCACATATCTCTTACCCCATCACGAGGTCATAAACCTGACAGAAAGGTATTGATGAAGTTTTTAGTGTTTGTTACCCACTACCCCATCAACAGTGCACGGCATGGTGGAAAGGTAATAATGAAGTCATCAGTGTCTGCTAACCACTACCCCATCACCAGTGCATGACATAGCGGAAAGGTACAAATGGTGACATTGATGTCTACTGACCACTACCCCATCACCAGTGCACGACATAGTGGAAAGGTATTTATGGGACATCAATGTCTACTGATGAAACTTCATCTTAACTGGGCAATTGGTGAAATGTCACAAGTCTGTTAATCACAATCCCATCACCAGAGCACAACCTGGTGGAAGAGTAATAATTGTAGCGGTGAGGAAACCCCCGAAGGGATTCGTCTACTCTCGCCAATCCCAGTGGAAGTGTGGTCCAAGGGAAAGGCAGTGGTAGTACGACTACTATGCCACTAGAGGCAGGAAAGAGAAGAGGTAAGCCTGCCGGACCCGACTTCCTCTCTCGTTGCTCAACTCCCGGAGGAGAAGAGCTAAGTAAAAACCAGACGATCTCGTAACTAACCGCAGAGAACCCCCAACCTAGGCTCTCAAAGAAAAACCAACGGGTCAGCGGAATGGTCTAGACAACTCGTGGATCCCAACGAAGCGTAAAAACCGAGCCGGCTTGAAGAAAACACGTAAAAAGACTGGGATCCTAGACCCATGCTCTCAATGTCCGCTACCCAAGCCTGAGCGACCTCATCTCCTTCTCAGGTGAGGGTCACCGCGCCCTCGCACAGTCGGAGCACCATTTTCCATGAGTGATCATATGTGATATCACCATTTCTTTTTCATGTTACGCCCTAACTGTCTATGGTTTCTTTGATTTGTTTCCCATCTACAAGTTATCGGTCCTAGACCCGAACTTGTTCTATAAGAACCTCTATTGATCCAAGGTCGGTGATACGGACCTGATACGATAGTCTCTCTCTAATTTCCTACTCAAGAACATCAATCTTATGATCTTGGCTATCTTACCGGAAACTTCGTTCTTTCCTACGTCCTAAAAGATTCAGAAAAACCTACAAGGATCGGGCTACTCCTTAGAGGAAGACTTGCTTCATGGCAAGTTCATATAGTCTTGTTTTCCTGTATAGTAACTACATATATATATATATATATATATATATATGTATCCTTAAGATCATCCCCAAATCTCTAAATTTCATAATAGGTGTTTCAAGCCCACCTTTATAAGTAGCAATTATCCTAAGGCATGCTCTAAAATGATTACAAATAGAGATTTACCCTATTCACTTTTTTATCACCCCAAAACATTGTCATTGTGTGTGTATACTTCATAATAATCTAAGGCATCTAGTCCTCTTAAGTTCACACCCAACTTCATGACTTTAAAGATGCTATTTAGGTGTTTAATTTACTTTAAGGTCTAACATTTAAAGGAGGTCTGTTAGAGAGCATCCCATGCTCCAATCATGTATCTATTCCACTCATAGACCTTTGTGTATAATAAGCATATGGCTGCAAACATAAGGAAAATTATCCTATCTTAATCCCTCTCGTGACTGGGATTAAATCACTAATTGATTTTCCATTTCAATATAGGGAAACAAGGGAACTTGGTGTTTTTAAAACTTATTAATGAATGCCTAAAAATTTGTTAGACATACATTCAACAATGGAATTTGGTCACTGTTTTGTTCATGGACAGCAACCGAATTTGTCTCCAAAATCCTCATCAAAACCAATCCAAATACATGGATTTCATGTGTATTACACTCCCTAAATATCTATAGTCAAATCCACCAAAGGATGTCTAAGGATATTGTCAAAATCATGTATGTTCTTAGTCCTAAGGCCACCATCTCCAATCTGAACATTCAGTGGAGATATAATATAGATAGTCAATAACTCCTCAAAAACTCCTCATTTTTCTAAACCAAACCATGGATTAAAGGTTGATATGAAAGAGTATATATTAACCAGTAATTACACTCAAGGAAACATGAAGGAAACTCCCCAAATGCATCCTAAAACTCTAATTTAAAATGCATGGACAGATCTGGACATTCAATGACATGTAGGATATAGGTAGTCAACAACTCTTCAAAACTCCTCATTTTTCTAAAACAACTCCATGGACTAAAGGTTAATATGAAAGAGTATATATCAACAAGTAATTGTACTCAAGTAAACATGAATAAACTCCTCAAATGCATCTTAAAACACTAACTTAAAGTTCATGGACAGATCTGGACACATTCAGTTACATGCATATGACAACATCCAAAACATTTCTAAATCACCTAAATTTCCAAATTAAAAACCAATAATCATAAGCCACTTTATTGAGGTCATAGTCAGTAAGTAAATCTACTCAAAGGAACTTAAAGAAGACTCCTAAATCATGCAAGTTATTGGCCAATATTTAGCAACAACAAATCTGAAAATTTCAGTATGACTGTCCATGTATAGCCTCTTTAAGATGTCATAATCGCATGCAATTTCGTATTTAACCCCATGGATTTAAGTCTACCTTAACGGAGTATTAATCAACATATGATTCTACCCAAGAGAACCCAAGAAAGATCCCAAAATACATGTCTAACTTGGATTAAAAAGAAAGCAACCAGATCTGGACACCAATTAAAACCGTCCACTCTAAGCCCCATTTTCTCAAATTTTTACAACCAAAATCCCCAAAACAAACACTTGGTCTTAGATATGGAATATAGGTGGTAAAAACTCTACAAATGGCAGCAAGAGAAGGGTTTAATTTGTACCTCAAATCAAGCTTTCAAAAGCTTGAAGAAGAACTCTCCAAGAAAATGTTGGGTTGTCCACACCTTGAGCTTCAAGCTTGGATTCCTCCTCTTCTTTGGCCCTTGATCTTACATGCAATGTAAGATCCAAGATCCTCTCCTTCCCAGCTTTGATTTGAGCCCAAGAACTCGAATTTTGGTGGAGAAATGAGGGAGAAAACTAAAAAAGAAGATGGAGATCCATAGATTTTTCAGCCATGGAGAAAAGAGCTCCAAGATTTCAAGAGGAAGAAGATGAAGTGGGAGGAAGGGGTGACGCCTATGGGAGGTTATATCCTTGGGAAAATTGCAACATAAACCCCACCAACTCCTCCTAATTGCAACCAAGGCCCACCCATGAATAGTAATCACATTACTAATCATACTTAGCCACTTAATCACCTCTAGTTACAATTATCACAATTAGCCACTAATGGCATCTCTAATTTCCATCAAGCTCACTAATGATTCACCATCTTGGCTTAATAAGTCATTCGGATTTAAGGATGTTACACTCATCGCCGTCCGTCATCGCCTAAATAAGGGGTAAATTTCTTATTTTACCACAATCCTTTTTGTATTTAGTATTTACCCCTGTAAATAAAAGTTGAAGTTTCATTTAGCGTAAACATTTTGCATGGACCCCCCTGTATTTTCATGAAATTGCTTTTAGGTCCAGTCCACGTCACCTCACATGTACCCCCCGTGAGGTGGCTAAATTGCACAAGCACCCCTGTACGTTTGTAAATTTGCTTTGAGTCCATAAAATAAAATTTTCAGTGTAATATTTTTGTGAAAATTTGTATTAAGGACCCCGGACTTTCGGAAATTACATTTTGGTCTCGGTGGTGCGGAGCACGTGTAGTCCTACGTGCTGGGTATTTTGCGCAAGGGCCCCTAGCGAGTTATGTCTTTTGTTTTGGCCCTTAAAATTGCAGGTCACGTGTAATATTTTTGGTGTTTTTGCACAGAAGTCCCTGAGTTTATTTTTATTTGCAAAAATACCCCTGCCAGGCCATATATTTTTGTATGCTTTGTCCATTTATTTCATGCCTCATATTAACTTGAAAAATTTCGCAAAAATGGATATAAGCTCCTGTTAGCTTGCTCTTGCACGCCATAATTTTAGTTTTTAATTGTGTTGCATTTTTGCATTTATTAAAAATCAAAAACATGCATTTTATTTACTGTCTAGCTTATAAAATACCAAAAAAAATATTAAACCACCTCGAAAAATTCCAAAAAAATACATATGGTCTATCTTGTCATGTTTTAGTGTCAGCCCAAAAATCATTAAAAATCTCAAAAGAAAAACCTTAAAAATTCAAAAATACTCAAAAACTTCTAAAAAAATAAAAAATCTAGAAAACCCTAAAAATTACAAACTCAACTCCTGTAGGTTCCATATTTTATCCTCTTTCTTTTAAAAATAGTTGGGATAAATTTTATGGCTGTTTGATATTTTTAATTTCCATTTGCCTTGTGTATCGCCTAGATTTCCGAAGTAATGGTGCTTCTATCGTACGTAGGCGAGTAGGGCTTGGTCACCAATGATGACTCTCTGTTGTGTAGAGCATCGACCCTGTCCGAAGTATTGAGCATAGGCCACGCCTTCACGGGGGTGTCTGTCTCACTGTCATGCGACCGAGTAGGTTCTTGCACGCTCACGGGTGATTCCGTTGCGAGCGAGAACCGAAGTATTGGTTTTGCCTATTAGTTTCCTCTCTCTATTTCTTTGGCTGGGTAGGGATCCATGAAGGGTTACAAGGACTCCAAAAAAAACAGACTACAGGTTACACAGGAGGAGGACAAGTACGGGATACTCTTCTGGCAGTACTCTCTCTCCTATAGGGTAGCGTACTAAGGACTTGTTATAAGGTATGCCTGAAATCACAACTCTAAAAATTAAAAGATAATAAATAGCCGAACTTTCACGGCTTCACATGGCGTGAGTTGGTGAACCCGATTTTGTATTGTGTTTGTATGGATCTAGATTAAGATTCAAAGATCAAGTCCCGCGCATTTGCGCACATTTTGTTGTTTCTCCCTTTTGACCACCCCGCTCAACCGAGCCTCTCTACTGTTTTACACTCCTTTTATTCCTCGTTGACCATCGTATCTTTCTTCCAACATCCAACCTTCTCTTGTGCTTCGCGAAGTTGATCCATGGATGGTTTTCATCGGGACCATGCCGACACCCACATCGATTCCATGGACTCAACTCCGCCAATAAGTTCGAGGCGATTCCCGAGAACCCGATCCGGACTTTGCAGATCGATCTTCAGACTCCTCGTTTTCTACCGTTCTCTTGGCCACCTAATAAACTGGGATCACTTTTGTCCCACTTTCGTTGTTGTGAATGGAAGTCGATTACAGTCTACATCCTTTTTCATTCACAAATGCTGGGGTTGACCTGAATTCCAGCTTCATCACGGCAGCTGAACACAATTGCAAGTGATCTGATTTGGACTGACTCATTCTGCAGATAGAAGACAGTGTGAGCCTTGGAGACTACTCCGGAGTTCATTTCGTCCGACTCAGACCCTGACATGGCTCCCGGAGGAAAGGGCAAGGGTCAGCAGCCACCACTACCAGAGGGACAGGTGCCAGACCAGAATCAAGTCAATGCACAATTGCTGGCATCTATCCAGGCCATCCAGCAGCAGCTGACCGAGCAGGCCCTCACACAGACAACATTCCAGGATATGTTGAATGATATGATGAACCGAGACGAGGGAGGAGGAGGCAGAGGCAGAGGAGGCAGGGGAGGAGGAGGTGGAGGTGGAGGCGGTGGTCCTGATGATGATGACCCTGAATTACCACCACCCAAGCCTACACTTAAAGAAACATACAATCGGGGAGACAGCCAGATGACCAAGTGGATCCTCATTCCACCGGTACATGCTCACTTTGAGCTGAAGCCCCAGTTCATTGCCCTTCTCCCTGCATTCCATGGAAACACCAGTGAAGAGCCGCATATTCACCTGCAGCAATTCTCCCACATTTGCCGTACTACGCACTATCCCAATGACCCTCTCGACATTGTCAAGATGATGCCTTTCCCCTTCAGCCTACAAGACAAGGCCCTCTATTGGGTCAACCATCTGGAAAAGGTTGTGACGACTTGGGAGGAGCTGAAGTCTGTCTTTCTGCACAAATATTACCCTCTAGGTCGGCTCAACCAGATGCGAGCCCGAATCAGTAATTTCTCCCAAGGACCCCATGAGTCAATACATGAAGCATGGGAGAGATTCACTGACATGCAGGAGAAGTGTCCCCATCATGATATTCCAAAGACCAGCTTAGTCCAGCACTTCTTTGGGGGAATGAATATTGAAAGACAAAGGCTCGTTGACGCAGCCTGTGGGGGTTCACACTTCAATAAGGATGAAGACGTAGTCTGGCAGATATTTGAAGAAATGGCCGAAGGAGAGGCCGCCCTCTCTTCATCCAAGGCATACCAGAAGCAACCCCAGATCCTCCAGAAGCAAGTACACATGGTAGCGTCCAAGGAGGCAGAGAGAGATGAGAGCTCCAACCTCAGTATCATCGGGGGCCATCTCTCTAAAGTTGACATCATTGAGAAGCGATCACAGGACCTCGAAAAACTCGCTGTGATCGAGAAGAGGACCCAGAACTTAGACAAGCTTGATCAGATCAACAAGTACCTTGAACTGTTGGTGGGCACCATCAACTCTGTTCAGTCGGCAACACCATCCGAAGCTCCAGCTGAGAAGAAGGACGAGCAGCAACCGCAACATCGGCCTCAGCCGAGCCAGCAGCCACCGGCAGTCCAGCATGTATAACTACGTGCAGGCGCCCGACCAGGGCCAGCCGCAGCAGCAGATGGTTGTGTACCTGCCAGAGTTTCTTCCAGGACCTGATACAGTTTTTCCACCACCATCACTGATTCAGGAAGTGAATGGGGTATGGACTAACGATGCACAGCCGACCCGTCCTATGGAACAACCCCAGGGTCAGCCACTTGTCAACCGGCAGTACCACCAACCTCCGGGTGGTCGTTTTGGGCAATCCTCTCAGCCTCATCAGCAGTACCATCGGCCTCCCCAGTATACGAATCAATGGAGGCAGAACCCACCGTACCAACAGCCGTAGTACTGCCATCCACAGCAGTTTCATCAGTATGCGGCTGCCCAACCTCAACAATATCAGCAGTATCCTCCTCCCTCGTATCAACAACTTCAACTTCCTACACCACCCCAACACCACCAGCAACAACCTCCGCACCCATCTATGCAACATCAACGTGGTCTGCACGCTGAACCCACTGAAGTACCCCCTGCGAACCCCACCATGGATTGTCTGGCCCAGCTTGTCAAAGGGCTAGCGAAAATGACCAAGCGGCTTGACGACCTGACCGCCACCCGAACCACTATTCCGGCTCAGGTCGAAGCCAACCCCAATAATTTCAAGAAGAAAGAACAGGTAGATTGTGATGTCCTGTCCGAGTCTGATAATGATATTACTGTCTATTCTAATGTCGTTACTCTCAGGAGCGGTAGGGCATTGCCTCCGCCTGCTACCAAGTGTGGGGAGAATAAAGAAACAGGTGGATCGTCATCTTCCGCATCAGCCGTGCCAGCTACAGGGACAGGTGAGGAGGAAGAAGAAGGAGACGCCATTCCAGCCGTCGTGCATTCCCAGCATCAGTCCCAGTCAAAAATACAAAAAAATCAGCAAAAGCAAAAACAACAAAAAGAAGCTTGCAGCCGAAGCAAAGCCGCGCCAGCATTGGAGGAGCCGCCAGCAGCAGCCGATCCCTCGCCAGCCGACAGAGCAGACGCTGCCCTTTTTGATCGCCCTACAGCACCAACATGCCAGGATACGGTTTGTACTCCTTTTTGTAGTCCGGATGTACAACATTTGATGGGAGGTGATTTTGATGTAAATAAGAACTCTAATTTTCCTTCCAGTGATGTACATATTCCTTTTCCTCATGCAATACAAAAATCCAAAAAAATTGCAAAACGAAAAAATGCATTGTCTGATCCAGGAGTTATGGAAATTTTAGATACGTTGACGGTTGAGATTCCTTTGTTGAAGGTCGTGGAGTACATGCCAGCTGTAAAGAAAGGACTAAAAGAGGCATGTACTAACAGGTGTCGCCCAGCTCAAGAAAACAGACGCCGAGATGTAGAAAAGCACGTTCTCTCCATGGCCACCGTAGCCGCCATCAGCAACCTCCCGCTGAAAAAGCAATACAGGAGCACCTCTGATCAGTTGTGAGATTTTTGACCAGGTCTTCGAGCGCACTCTCCTTGACAGTGGATCTTCCATCAACCTTCTGCCCTCATCCATAACGCAAGAATTCGGGCTGGGCCCGCTCAAGCAGACACGCATGATCCTTCAGTTCACTGTCCGATCCGTCAAGCGGCCCCGAGGTCTTTTGGAAGACATAGTAGTTAAAGTGCAGGAGATGCAATTCCCAACTGATTTCGTAGTCCTTGATATGGACTCACCTGCACCTCTACTCCAGACCCCTATCATCTTTGGCCGACCATTTCTTCGTACTTCAGGTGCCGTGGTTGATTACGGGTCTGGCAAGATTACTTTCAGCACGAACACCCAGCAAATCACTATCAACATGAATAGAGAGCTGAATGCCACGACTGATGAGAGCCAGCCAGCGTGCGAAGCAGACTGTGACTTTATTGCAGAGATCAGAGACTTATCCTTATCATTGAACGATCCATGGACCTGAGAAATCCTCACTCTTGAGGAGGACTTGGAAAGCGCAGTTAGCTTATGCTCCGATGATTCTTGGGAGACAGATTCCCAGATGCAGGCGCACCTCTTCGGGCAGTCAATCCAGATCGAACACGATCAGCTTAGCGCAAAACTGTTCGGCACATCACCAGGATCTCAACAGAATGATGAGGATAGTAGCAGCCTCAAAGAAGTACATCCCACCACCAGCATAGTGTCTGAAGTGACCAACAAGCTGGACAGATCAACACCAGAACTCAAGCCACTTCCTGCAGGCCTGAAGTATGCTTTCCTTGAGGGTGAAGAACAAATGTATCCGGTCATCATCAGCAGCAGGCTGAATCCGGATCAGGAATCTTGTCTTCTCGAGGTTCTGGAAAAGAACCGCAAGGCACTTGATTTGAGCGTATCAGATCTCCGAGGGATAAATCCAGCCTTGTGTTCACACCACATCTATCTAGAAGAAGATGCCAACCCATCCCGTGAATTCCAAAGAAGGTTGAACCCTAACCTCCGGGACGTCTTCATAAAAGAGATAACGAAATGGTGTGACGCAGGCTTTATCTGTCCCATCTCCGACTCAAAATGGGTAAGCCCACTGCATGTAGTTCCGAAGAAATCCGGGCTTACCGTGGTTACAAATGATAAAGGAGAGGAAATATCCACTCGGGTACCAACATCCTGGCGGGTGTATGTTGACTACCGCTGTCTCAATGCAGCAACTAAGAAGGACCACTTTCCCTTGCCATTCATTGATCAAGTACTGGAAAGACTAGCAGGCAAGGAGTTTTCTGCTTTTTGGATGGGTACTCCGGGTACAACCAAGTGGCGATCGCCCCTGAAGATCAACAGAAGACTACCTTCACTTGCCCGTTCGGCACCTACACCTTCAAGAGAATGCCCTTTGGATTATGCAATGCACCTGCAACCTTCCAAAGATGCATGTTAGCAGTTTTCGCCGAGATGGTAGGCAGTTTTCTCGAGGTGTTTATGGACGACTTCTCTGTCTATGGTGATAGTTTCGATTCTTATCTTGAGCACCTAGACAGAGTGCTTCAGAAGTGCCGAGAAGTCAATCTAGTGCTTTCATGGGAAAAGAGCCACTTTATGGTCACTGAAGGCATTGTGCTGGGCCACATCGTTTCCAAACATGGCATGGAAGTCGACCCGGCAAAGGTGGATGTCATTTCAAATCTTCAGCCACCTCAGTCAGTGAAGAATGTGAGGTCATTCCTGGGGCATGTCGGATTTTACAGGTGATTCATCAAGGATTTCAGCCGCATTGCTCGACCTCTGACAGAACTTTTATGCAAGGAAACAGAGTTCAATGTAGACCAGCAGGTTCTCCTTGCTTTCAATCAGTTGAAGGAGCTTATTACTCAGGCTCCGATTTTACAGCCGCCAGACTATAGACTCTTCCCTTTGAGATAATGACCGATGCGTCAGACTTTGCAGTCAGGGCTGTTCTTGGGCAAAGGAAAGAGAAAGCGCCCTATGCCATTCATTATGCCAGCAGAACATTAGATGAAGCACAGAGAAATTATACAATGACAGAGAAAGAATTGTTGGCTGTGATTTTCGCCCTTGAGAAGTTCAGATCCTATTTGTTGGGATCAAAGGTCACAATTTTTACAGACCACTCTGCTATCTGGTACCTCCAGCAGAAGAAGGATGCTAAGCCAAGACTGATTCGCTGGATCCTTCTCCTCCATGAATTCGATTTGGAAATCAAGGACAAGCCTAGAGTTTAAAATGTGGTAGCAGACCATCTCTCCAGAATAGAGCAGCATGAGCCTCCCCTGAACAATGCACCTATCACAGAAACCTTTCCTGACGAATCAATCCTTGCAGTGGATTCTCTTCCTTGGTACGCTAATATAGTCAACTACCTTGACTCTGGGGTAATGCCGTCGGATTGGACGAAGAATCAGAAGAACAGATTCATGTCGACCATCCGGTTCTACCAATGGGAGGATCCTTTTTTATTCAGGGAAGGAGCATATTGCATTTGGTGCAGGTGCATCCCTCAGACGGAGCAATCTAGTGTCCTCGGGCATTGTCGCTCGCTCGAATCTGGTGGACATCACTCTGGAGATCGTACGGCAGCCAAAGTACTTCAGTGTGGCTTCTGGTGACCCACATTATTTAAGGATGCTGCAGAGTTTGTCAAAAGATGTATTGACTGTCAGAGATTAAAAGGTACACTTACTGCCAAAGATTCAATGCCCCTGAAAATCATTCAGATAGCAGATGTTTTCGATGCATGGGGCATTGACTTCATGGGACCTTTCCCTAACAGTCAAGGTTTTGAGCACATCCTCCTTGCCGTCGATTACGTGAGTCGTTGGGTTGAAGCTATCCCCGCTCGAGCCGCCGACAACCGAACAGTATGCCAGTTCCTGAAGAAGAACATCATTTCACGGTTCGGGATATCAAAAATTCTCATATCAGACAGGGGTAGCCACTTCATTAATAAAAGAGGTCAAGAAGTTAACGAAGGAGTACGGCATCGATCATCGTGTCACATCTCCTTACCATCCCCAGACCAATGGCATGGCGGAGTTATCAAACAGAGAAATCAAGACTATACTGCAGAAACTTGTTAGGCCAAACCGAAAAGACTGGTCTCAACTCTTGGACTCGGTCCTATGGGCTTACCGAACCGCCTACAAGTCTCCCTTGGGCATGTCGCCCTATCGTCTTATATATGGAAAACCGTGCCATCTGCCCGTGGAATTAATTCACAAGTCTTTATGGGCAATCAACAGTTGTAATTTGGACTCACGCAAAAGTGGTCAGAAGAGAAAAGATGATCTGAACAGGCTCTTGGAATTCCGAGACTATGCATACGATAACACCTTGATGTACAAAGAGAAGGTGAAACGCTGGCATGACCGGCACATCAGACGAAAGACCTTTGATATTGGACAGAAAGTGTGGTTATTTGATGCAAAGTTACGGATCTTCCCGGGCAAATTAAAGAGCAAGTGGATAGGGCCATTCCGAGTTTGTGAAGTGCGTGACAATGGAAGTATTGCCATATCAGAATTGTCCCCTGACGCACAACCCTTCGTCGTCAACGGCCAACTCCCGAAGCCTTATCTCGAACCAGATGCATTCTTGGCCGTTGTTGACTCCATCCAGCTCGTGCACCGTGATGACATCTCCACAACAGCTGCAGCATCAAAAGATTCAGACGATGTACTCCAACCACTGTTTATCTGATTTTTCTTCTTTTCTTCTTTTCCTTTTCTATTTTCTCTTTATATCAAAAAGGTGCCACCCTTGAAGATAGTTTTCTAGACTTAGGGCGTACTTTGTCCTAAGTATAGGGGGGATGTGCACCCCGAGTTTTTCATTTCATTCTGATCCTCTCCATTGTCTCCTCTTCTGGTTTATACTTAGGAGTATCTTACCCTAAGTATATGGGGAGACAATTTGAGTACGATCTGTATATCCCCACCCTGACCCTCCCTGCTTTGTGTACAGTCTCCTATACTTAGGATTATTTGATCCTAAGTATAGGGGGGATGGTCAACTTCTCATTCATTCATTTTTCATTCATATATTCTTTCGACTTGTCTATACTCAGTACGAGTTATGTCTTCTCTTTTCTTTTCGATCTATGAGGATATAGCTCAAGCTAAGTATAGGGGGGTCGTATATACCATGTATATACTATAAGCCATAACTCATACTGAAAAATAAAATATCACCTTAATATAAAGTATAATGTAAAAAGTAGTTCAATAATAATAAAAGATGATTGTGAGCTCCTCAGACTCGTTGTACTTGTACTGATTAATAAGTCAGGAAAAGCATTTTCTGCAAAAAGTTTCTTTGAAAAATCTTTTGAAAATAGCTTGCAAAATAGTGTGTACAAGTATTCAACCTTTGTAAAATCAGTTTTGTGTGTAAAATTTATTTTCTTTGAGTGAAATAAGAATGTGTGAAAATCTGTGTGCGAATGATTGGAAAAATTTGTTTGTCAAATTGCTTTGAAAAATCTATCTATCCTGTGTGAAAAACCTGTGTAAAATTATTTTCAAATGCGTGAACATGTTTTATCAAAATTAGTTTGGACTATAGTTCTCTTAAAATCTTTTGAAAATGATTCTCGAGCAAGTCTGAGGAGTCTGCACAAAAATCTTTCACACAAAAATAAGCAATAATCCCAAATAAAGCTTATAAGAGCTAAAACCCTGATGTACATCAAGTATAGTTTTTCTTCTTTTGTATACACTGATTAATAAATCAGGTTAAATACCTATACAGTATGATTTGAAAAATAGTGTGAACCGTTTGAAAAAATTGCTGTGAAATGTTTTCAAACTGTGTAAAATTGTTTGGATTGCAAAACTTTTCTTTGTGTGGAATAAAGGATTTGAAAAACTTATGTGCAAATGTTTTGAAAATTGTTTGTCAAAATTATTGTGGAAAATGTAAATATATATAGTGTGAAAAATCCTTGCAAAAATAGTTTTCAAATGTGTGTAAATGATTGCAAAAATTATTCTGTACTATAGTTTGCAAAATTATTTTTAAACGACACAAAAGGAATAAAAGCATCATCTCAAATACTTGTAGATCCTCAATAAAAGGCGAAAAATTCTTTCTATACAATCTGAATAAATTACTTAAATATCCATACCTTTTGTAAATAAAGTAGCAAGCCCGTGTAAATAATTTGTGTATACCTTTGTATGTGTCAAGCTTTTTATCTGCAAAAATTATTTGTGTAAAAAGATTCTTTGATTTTTGTAAACTTCTCGTGAAAAATTGCATCATTCATTGCGCATAGCATGAGCATACCACTCATATTCTTTTTGAGTGAGCTTGATGATTGAATCAGTCCAATAAAGTCTCAAATTGGAGCTTGGTTAGACCTTACCGCACCTAACTGCATTGGAACCTTACGGGAACTAGGTTTAAGGTACTTCAGGTCTATGCAGACTTAATTCTTTGAGAAATCAGGGCTGGGTTCAAGTCACCTCAACTGACTAACTAGAACTTTTCGAGACACACGCATGACTCTTGCCGACCGTGACCTAACTTGGACACTTGCACCTTTCACTTGGCTCAACTCAGTTGGAGTGGTGAGGGGGTTGGATTTGCCAGTCTGAGACGCACACGGGTGGAAACATTCGTCCTCGTCTAGGGAGGGAAATGCACCCCAACCTGGTTCAATAGCCATGAGGTCTAAAGACAGGAGATTGTGGGTTGCGATAAAGCTTCAAAAGAGGGATAGTCTATTGGCTCAAGAGGAAAAACTTCTTATGTAAATGCTGCTGTGAATAGTATGTTGAAAAAAAAAAGTCAGGCCTGTACAAAAATAAAATGCCTGCAAAGTATGTACATATGTTGTAAAGCCAATAAGCAAGCTTGAGTTCCAAAGTGAAATATGTAAGCCTGCAGCTGGATGACTTGACTACACTGGTCTTGCATCCTAGGATAGGTAGCTACACTGGCTACCGTCCATTCTTCTCTTCACCCCCTCCTCTTGAGCCGGTTGCCACTTGAACTTAGAAGGGAATACCCTGCTCCTCGAGGAAAGAGCTGTTGGATTGGGGAATCATTGGATTGTCATTCTGGAGAAGTCAGTTCCTTTGTCATTTCGATTGGGGAGAGCCACCATCACTTACATTGTACAAGTCAGCTTCATAGTTATAAGGGTTTGCGTATGATGTAGACCAGTTCTGACCAGGCTATTGAGGTGGGTTGAACCGAGTTTTGTGACTATCGAAGGCTGTTGTATTTTTAAAACTGGTTCCCGACTAGGTTCCACACACATCTACACCCAAGGTCTGACAGGAGCTCCAAATTCAGATTTTATAAAGGCATACATTGCACTGAAAGCACCCTTATTCACTCTATCATTCTTTAATTCTCCTTTTTCTTTTCTTTATTATTTTTGTACTTATTGCATAAGTGTTTGCTAGGGACTAGCAAAAGAAAGTATAGGGGGGTGATGAATCTCCATTTCATCACCTTTATTCTATCATTTTGGCCTAAAAAACCCCAGCAAATGCATGTAAAGAGCATCAATTTGTGCATAATAGCATTCATGAGTCATTGTATTAATTCCACATTAAATAAGGTGTTTAATGCCAAAATTATAGAATAAAGAGAAGAAAAGAAAAAGGAATAAAATATTGCAAATATTATATGACCCTAACCCCGAGACCAAAGCCAGCATGGAATTGGTCGACAAGGAATAAAGTAGGGGGAGATAAGGGCCAGTGTACAATAAATACCTCATTTAATCATGCATTTATTTATGCATTTTTGACGCCTATTTTGTACATAATTATTTATTCATCAAATAAAGAAACTTTGTACATGAAAGTTGTAGATAATAATGTAAATAAAAATACAAAATTAAGTTTGTGTAAAAATAATACTCAATGTATATTTTATACACAGAATAAAAAGCCAAAATCTCAACTTCACAGACCCATATCTTGCAAATAAAAACTCCAAATCACCCAAATTCACCTTTAATTGTATGTAGCTTTCCAAGAACTATTTAATAAAATTGGTTTCATAATTTTTGGAGTCCATCTGCAAAAGTTAGGTTTTTGGCCCCCATTGTGTAGCCTGCTTGATTAAAATATTCAATATATTCATGGTATATTATTTTTATCAAATTATATTTTTTGAATCTTGTAAATAATGTGTGTAATACATGTACATATTGAGATTAAAAGAAAACCAAAAAGAAATTGTAAAATAAAATAAGCTTATGTAAGACATAGGCAAAACACCTATATTAAGTATGTACACAAATAAAAGGGGACTTAATTGTTTTATTCATCTATATTTTTATAATGTTTTAAATATTATACATAACTTATTAAAAATACAAATTCAAAATAAAAATCAAGAAAATAAATTAATAAATAAAGTATATATGATATTTAGGTAAAAGACCTACAAGTATACCTACATATACATGTCCCTATTTATTTAAAAATGAAAATAAACTCATAAAAATTAAATAAAAATACCCTCATACTCACAAAAAATAAATTATAAATTTATAAAATAAAACAATAAAATAATAAAATAAAATAAACAAATTAAAAATAAAATACACAAAATACATGTAAATACATACATATACACATTATTAAAATAAAACTATAATAAAACACTTCAAAAAATTCAATAAAAATCGTAAATAAATACTACATGAAATAATACACATTTTTTATTTTATAAGAAAAAATAATAAAATCATTTACTAGGTTAAATAAATCAATTTCGAATAAGATTTCCTATTTTGTCTTTTAGCGGCCGATCTGGACCAATGGGGCGCCAGCCCTTGTTGACCGCCTGGTCAACTGTCCCATCCGAGCCCTGACGTTTCTGAACCATCTTTTCCCCGGATTTCTTCCCTTTTTTACGGCCATCTCGTCCATCGATCGAGCTCGCTTTCTTCACAAGAAATGATCTCTGATCATCACGATACCCGCCGATATCTTAGATCAACTTGATACTCATTGTATTAATCAATAATCGTCGGTCAATAAGGCTCCAGGCCAATGTCTATAAATAAGAAGCTTCGCCCCCCTCCTCAAATTTGGCCAATTTCATCCACCCAAACGCCTTGATTTTGATCCTAGAAGGTTCCTCGTGACAGGGGGAGTGTTCCAGCACCTCGAATCGGCCGGAGGAAGGAGAGTTTTGACGCGGCGGAGCTCCGGCGTCCGTCCCGACCTTCATCGACCTCGTCCGAGCCCTTCGGACCTCCAGGAGCCATGGCGAGACCATCAGCAGATGCGGAAGGCTTCCAGCTACGTTCAGACCACCTCAGATGCGCGGGAGATGCCTGGAGGAGCCCGAGCTTCTCGATCGAAGCTCGTCGTGCGTGAGCTTCTTCCCTGTTCTTCCAGGGGGCTCCAGCGCCGTCAGATCCAGAGGCCCGACCCAGATCGCACAGGAGACGTCAGATGAAGACACACACCAAACGTCAGATTCGCGAGGAGCATCTAATCCGAACCCTTCATCGGCGAACCGGTATCCGCCGTCGGATGAGCGACGCGTGTCCAAGTGAAGCCCTCATCGCCGTCCGTCAGCGCCTAAATAAGGGGTAAATTTCTTATTTTACCAAAGTCCTTTTTGTATTTAGTATTTACCCCTGTAAATAAAAAGTTGAAGTTTCATTTAGCGTAAACATTTTGCATGGACCCCCCTGTATTTTCATGAAATTGCTTTTAGGTCCAGTCCACGTCACCTCACGTGTACCCCCACTTGAGGTGGCTAAATTGCACAAGCACCCCTGTACGTTTGTAAATTTGCTTTGAGTCCATAAAATAAAATTTCCAGTGTATTTTTTTTGTGAAAATTTGTATTAAGGACCCTGGACTTTCGGAAATTACATTTTGGTCCCGGTGGTGCGGAGCACGTGTAGTCTTACGTGCTGGGTATTTTGCACAAGGGCCCCTGGCAAGTTTTGTCTTTTGTTTTGGCCCTTAAAATTACAGGTCACGTGTAATATTTTTGGTGTTTTTGCACAGAAGTCCATGAGTTTATTTTTATTTGCAAAAATACCCCTGCCATGCCATATATTTTTGTATGCTTTGTCCATTTATTTCATGCCTCATATTAACTTGAAAAATTTTGCAAAAATGGATATAAGCTCCTGTTAGCTTGCTTTTGCACGCCATAATTTTAGTTTTTAATTGTGTTGCATTTTTGCATTTATTAAAAATAAAAAACGTGCATTTTATTTACTGTCTAGCTTATAAAATACCAAAAAAATATTAAACCACCTCGAAAAATTCCAAAAAAATTACCTATGGTCTATCTTGTTTTAGTGTCAGTCCAAAAATCATTAAAAATCTCAAAAGAAAAATCTTAAAAATTCAAAAATACTCAAAAACTTCTAAAAAATATAAAAAATTCTATAAAACCCTAAAAATTGCAAACTCAACTCCTGAAGGTTCTATATTTTATCCTCTTTCTTTTAAAAATAATTGAGACAAATTTTGTGGCTGTTTGATATTTTTAATTTCCATTTTATCCCCATCCAGTAGCTTAATCCCTGTTTTCCCTTATTTTACCATTTAAAAATATCAAAAATCTGTTAAAAATGCCCAAAAATCACAAAAACAGTAAAAAATTATAAAAATCTCAAAAAGATTTTATTTCTCTATTTTTGAGTGTTTTTATATATTTTTATAAATATTTTATCACTCCTCTCTCCCCTTTGTATATATATTCCCCTATTGAAAAAGAAAATTTGAAAAATATATATATCTATGTATATATAAATATTATTAATATATAAAATTCTAAAATTAAACTAAAAAAAGAAGAAAAAAATTATTTATATATATATATCTAATGTATGTATTATATGTTATATACCTACCCTCTAGGGATATATATATATATATCTTTATATATTTATATTCTTTAAATTATATACATGTATATTACATATCAGATTATTAGAAATATATATATGTAATAAAAAATAAAATAAAAATAAAAACCCACAAAAATAGAACTCACACAAGGATGACTCTCTGTTACATGCACACCATAGACTACTGCATTTTTGTATTGCTCTCTGTGGTTCGACCTCTACATACTTAGTCACTGTACATTTTGTGGTAGAGTAATAAATATTAATTCACATTTTTGGGACTCAAGTGTTTTATTCTTTTATTGTGGGTTAATTGCTGATTAACACGGTATTCTGCAAGCGGTCGTCACATCGACATCATAGTTATATTATTCATTGTGACCCTCGCGGGATACCCTGTTATCAGGTATTTTGTAATTCTTTACTTTGCATGTACTTAACTCTGCATTGCTCTCACACATCATCCTATAGTTACATAAAAATCAACTAAAAATCGCATGCATCATTTTATTGCATTGTAATCTGCACAATGCATCTTATGCATATGCATGGAGACATGTAATCAAGAAATAATTCACACTTAATTGATCGAAAGTCAATAAATAGATAAAGTAGCTCGTGTCCCTGTGTTCGACCTTGGTAGACTTGCCAAGTATAAATACTCCACAACATTCAAACGATTGTGGTTTTTGCTGAACCAAATTTGTCTCATATAATACGACATTCTCTGATTATTAAAGAGGCAAAATTTGGCGTTCATCGCCCCCCACAATTTTCCTCACTTGGTTTTATCCTTGATTTTGAATTTTCAAAGAACCTTAATATACAGGAATGTCCATGATTTCAAACTCTGTATCTCATCACAATTTGCATTTAAAATATAAAAATACTAAAAAAACTCAACCTAGTCGCTTTCTTCTTGATGTGTTAACTTTTTGAACCAAATTTTCTTCCTCGCTTTAAATCTTGTGCTAACCTAATTAAAACAAACATCCACACTTAACATTTTTTTTTGTGTTTTTTAATTGGTTGGGTTTGGACTTTTACAACAAAACTTCTCAATTAACACAAAGCAAAAAATGATCATTGGTTGCCTATAATAGCAATCCAGATTCAGTGGTAAAGCTGCGGATTTGTGAGATCGAAAGCCCGAGTTATTGAGACTTAGATCGTGGTTTTTACTCAAGCGTGTTTTCATGATAAATCCACATGTGCTTTGTTGTTGTATGATTTATATATCTTTGTGATTGAAAACACTACATAATGTTTTGTGGTTGAGTTTTATGATTTTAGCAATCCAGAAGAGCATTGCAATATACATAAACTCCGTTCTTAATAGTTCATATAATTGCCTAATGGCCTCCGTCATGGACGATTTTGTGAAGAAGCTCAATAAAGTGTCGCATTTAAATCATTGTATAATAGAGTATTTGCATACTCATTTATTCGATTGTTGTGAGTTGTAGAAGGCCCATACATGGAACGAATCCTTGTGCTTTTTAACCAATTTGTTTCAAAGATTGGTCTTGGTAGTAAAAATTGAGTTTCTATGCTATTTTGGACATTATTATTCCAAATCTTTTGGAAGAATTTGTATTAAATAGCTCTATCCTCCCTTATTTTCTCACTTTTTTTGTTTGTTGAATGTTCTTATTTTGCTTTCTTTCATTTCTTTTACTTCATTTCCATGCTTAAGTCAAGCAATTACGACCTAGGTAGATTCTCATAAATACATTATTAGAACATATGACTTCAATTTTTTGTTTTTCATAAGATTCGTTACTGTAACACTATAGTAATCAAAGCTGCACAATGCCGGGGGGGGGGGGGGGGGGGGGGCATCAAAATGGGGATGCCTTGGAGTGGGCATAGAAATGCGATAAATGCCATGGATCATCTGTTCGGGATGAGACAGTGCCGGGGGGGGGGGGGCACCATGAGGTACGTTTTTTCACCCTCCTTTTGTTGTTGGATTCACAACGTTTTCACAATGTTGTAACGGTTATGGGCTACCTGTTGTCACATTTTTCGACGCAGTTTTGGGCGCAACAGGTAACTTATTGCATCATGTTTTTGGATCTTCTAATAAATCCATGGCCCGCATGTGAGATCCCGAGTATGTTTTTGTGATGCAGATGTTAGCATGAACACAATGGTGCAGTTATATCGGGGATCATAGCGAGTTCATGGGACGTCACTGAGTGGTTCCTGCTACTGTTTCAGGTTTAGATCGATCATGCAAATTTGGTGATCGATCATGCCCTTAAGGCACATGGATCGTTTTGGCTCGAATGATTGATCATGTTTGACTTTATGATAGATCAAAGTGATCGATCATTCCAGAGCAATGGAACTGTTTGGATCTTAAAATTGATGGAAATTAACCTAGAAATGATATAGAACTTATAGGACACCAATATATATGTTAAATATCTGGATTATATCAATATACCGATAAACAAATGAAAAGGGTTCGGTATAACGTGGATTGAATATAAAAGAGCTAATGGATTCGATGGGGTCCAGTGAAACGAGCTTTGACCATCTTACGTACACCTTCGGAACTGAGTTTCAACTCTTAGGACTAGTGGTTGAGTCTCATGTTGTAGTTTCAATTTCATGTCACGATGTCTGACTTTCAGTGGCATGGGATTAGCTTGGAATTGCACCGCTAAGGGAGGGGCATGCACTCTTGGGGTCCCAGGTAGAGTCTTAGATGGTCGTGATCTCGACATGTTGTTGGTCGGGGACATACTGCTTGACATATCAATGTGCCCTTTTTGCCCGGTGTACATCCTCAGTTTCACATGTGCAGTTTCAAGTAATTAGGGTTGGTTGTCTGTGATTCCCTTCTTTCATATAAGATTGGTACTTAGGTAACAATTGATGTAAGTCACGTCAAATGTTAGTCTCAAAAGGGGAGTCCTGGGAGTTGTGGTTTATCTGAAGGAGAAGGGCTAGGATAAGTTAAAGACTAGACATTCTAAGGGCCAATTACGAACCAGAGATGAGGGTTGGCATACGTTAAAGTGTGGGGATTGAGTTAGCATGCGATAGTGTGCGGAGATTGTTTCAGCACACGGTGAAGTGTGGGATTACATGATTTGTATCAAGGAAAGTTAGTGGACGTGTTGGGAACTTAGTTAGTATGTTGTACTTCGTTGTGTGCCTACGGAGGCACCTCAACCCGAAGGATACATGGCCTTAGAGTCATAGTGTGAGGTTCTATGTGAACCAAGACCACAGACCATCAAAGATACTGGTACCACATGGATAAGTTTTAAGGTTTTATGTTTTATGGTCAGTGACAGTATGGTTTGGGTTTACACAGTTACATACTTTTGTACACTTTCTAGTCTCTAGTAGTTCTTTCTTAGCTGATTATTTTAGCATCGTACTTGATAACTTTGTTCATGGTATACCTACTTTTGTGAATTTGACATGTTCTCAGGAGCAGCCGCGACAGTGAGCGGGTTGGCTTGGTTCAGTTCTTCTATTGTTGGTTTTATTACTTTTGGTATGTACACTTTTGTGGTTTTTTCTATCTTTAGTTGTAACTTTTGGGAGATATTGTATGCACATGTGTATGGACATTCATGTATACATGTGTGTGATATATCGTGTGGACATGGTTACTTGTTGATTGGTAATGGAAAAAGTTTATTGCACATTCTAGTGTCTTTTTATGTTATGTTTCTATTCATGATTTTGTGCTTCGAATTTGGGATTGCACAAGTGGAGTGGATTGCCGAATATCCGGGTCCCGAGAGCTATCACACCTACTCATGATTTTGCTTCATCAAAATATTTAAAATAAATGACCAATATTTAATAAACTCTTTTATAGCTTGGTAATTTTAAATTGGAGTAAATCTCTCTTTGGTCAGAGCATATGATTCCACCGACAATCAAATAATTACATCTCCAAAAACTTATTTAAGCATAGTGTTGGCTCACGAAAACCACAAATTCCAAATCTAAGATCCAATAGGAAAAGCTTATATGTAGAATTCATATAAAAATGGTATGAAATTAGTTGAGCCTCCCAACAAATGTGAATTATGCATTGTGGATATGAAATTAGTTGAACAACTGTTGCTTCCGTTGTATGGTGGTTTCCTGTTCTATTAATAATAGTGAATAATCTGTTTACGTTGCAAATGCAAATATTTGGAGAGTAGTCTAGCCCTTCTTTAAACTCGTCATTTTTATGAAAAAATGAGCTTTGGAAGAAAAGTTGACGTCTGCCAAGATCATATGATAGGAAGATTGAAGTGTTTTTATATGTTTTTTCTTACGTTGTTTTGTAACTTACATGAACATGGAAATAGTTTAAAAGGCATCATTTGCATCGACATGCTTGAAGTACAACATAAGGCCAGATATTATATTTTCGAAACCTTTAAAGCTTATATGTACCAGTACACATCACTCTTATATCAATATATCTTGTACATCCAAGTCTCGATGTCAAATATACAACCATATTGGATGTTGGCTCCTATGATTCTTTTTAGCTCGAGCTTATCTCTCCTGGAAGCTTAATAAAAATGTCATACCTTGGAGCCCTCATTATTGTTCGTCCGCTTTATCACTGTTGAGTTGTATGGGTATTTAGATGGGTAAACGGGTCTGTGGATGAGGGATCGTTTACCCTAACCTCTATATAGTGTACTCATCTCCCCTAGTTATTATTGACAATGGTGAAGAGTGATCCCTAATCTCTTGTGAGGGAGATTAGGGTTTGTGTGTGCTCCCGTGGTTTTCCCCCCTCTGGGTTTTCCCTAATCCCTGATCCGTGCATTTTTCTTGGCTACTCTGCTACTCAAAAGGGGTATAAATGCTATGATCCTGTGACAAAGAAGTTGCATGCCACGAAAGATGTTGCCTTTCATGAGGGTGAACCTTATTATACGAAGAATTTTCCTCAGGGGGAGTACCACAACAGTAAGATTGAGGAAAATGAAGTGGGGTTATATTTCTTGAATGAATCTCGTGAAACAGTTCATGATTATATAAACAATGATTCCAATGATGATGACACCATTGGTGTTCAAACTAATGACAGACGAGAGACTGTTGATATTGCTGCTAATAGTGAGGAAAGTACCATACAAAACCAAACTCCCAATCTCTCCTCGGATGATCCAACTCTTGACATCACTGTAAATAGTCCTTCCTCTCTTGATAATCTTGTTGATGATGCTAACAACTTGACTAATGATGTGGATGGTGCGGTGAGCGTGGATGGTGTAAGGGAACATGTAGAGGATGATCGTCTGATTGCTAAGAGAATGGCTACAAGGTCTACTAAACCTTCGACCCGATATCCAGAGGAAGATTTTGCATCTTACTTTAAGGTAAGCTCGAACTACAAGAGTTTCATTACTTTGTTGGACTCACATAACATTCCCAGGAATGCAGTCGAAGCTTAGAGTGATCCGAAATGGGCTAATGCTATGAAAGAGGAGATGGATGCCATGGAAAATAATGACACGTGGGATATTGTTGATATTCCAAAAGGTGCTCACTTGGTGGGTTCGAAGTGGATCTACACTATCAAATATACCGGTGATGGGAAAGTTGACAGATTCAAAGCTCGATTAATTGCAAGAGGGTACAACCAGAATTATGGAATTGACTATCTTGAGACTTTTGCTCTTGTGGATAAAATGAACACTGTAAGAGTTGTCATTTGTCTTGCAATCCATTTCTCTTGGAAAATGTACCAATTAGATGTCAAGAATGCTTTTTTAAACGAAACAATGATTTACGTGGAAAACCTTACGGAGAGGGAAAAACCACGGGGGCACACACAAACCCTAATCTCCCTCACAAGAGATTAAGGATCTCTCTTCACCATTGTCAATAATAATTAGGGGAGATGAGTACAATATATAGAGGTTAGGGTAAACGGTCCCTCATCCACAGACCCGTTTACCCATCTAAATACCCATACAATTCAACAATCATGATCAAACTTTTCGGTATTTTAACATCCTTTACCTATTTCCTGCACGTGCTCGCGCATGTCTAAATTGCTAGTAAATATGTTATACATATCCATGTTGCCTTGTACGAAATCGACTACGCAGTACCGTCGTTTGCATTCATGAGTTGGAGTTAGTTGTATCAATCTCACATTTTCTTCGTTATCATATTTTTCAATCACATCTGAATAAAAAAATAACATCAAACATATATTACAATCCCAAAAAAACAATGAATATAACACATAAGTAATATCTAATATTGACATAAAGGTTACCCAACTTAAACCCATCACTGTCACCAAACAAAGGTTGAACCAAAGATAGGTTCGAACCTATCAAAGAGGGCCTAAGCGGATCCCACCAACTCGCCAAACCACTCAAACCGACCCGAATACCCCCTCGTTTTCTCGAACCAAAGGTAGGTTCGAACCTATTAAAGAGGGCCTAAGCGGATCCCACCAACTCACCAAACCACTCAAACCGACCCGAATACCCCCTCGTCTCTCTCCTTCCAACCTCCCCCCTCACCACCGTGATCTCTCCCTTTCCCAATCACCCTCTGCCCTACCTACCCCGCTTCCCCTTCCCTCCACTTCCCGTCACCCGCTTCGCATCTCACCTCCCCTTCCCTCTCCCCCGGCCTCATCTCCGCCGCCTCACTCACCCAGATCATCCCTGGTCAACGGTAAGCTCACTCCCGCCCCTTACCGTCACCTCCCTCCCCCTCCCGATCGCCGTCACCTCGCAATTTATAGCTTCCTATATTTGAGGCCCAAATTTCGATCTGGTATTTCGTTCCGCTATCTTTTGAGCTCTCTGATAGTCTCGAAACTATGCACGTGACCGCGGGTTGTACTTCGGATCGCAATGCGAGTTTGTATCGGCAGGTAGATAGATGGACATGTTAGTTTAGGGTTTTGTTTCTTAGGTTTGGATTGGAGTCGGCAGAGAATTCACGGGTTTCCGATCTGCTTACCATCATCTTTGAACGGTTTGCTTGATTTCATGCTAATTTGAAGTTGAAGGAGCATCTCGTGCGGGCCTTCCAAGCTTGATGTTGTGGTTGTTATATATGATTCCCCTTTAGGTTGATTAATCAGTGTTGATTTGATTTGATTTCTCTGTGATTACTTCTCCATTGTCATTCTCGATGCTTTTGGATATCGGTTTAGCACTTTTAACACTCACCAATCCAAAAAATCAAATCTTTGTACATCTTGTATGTCTTTGTTACATTAACCTCTGACACAGAAATTGCAATCGGGGACATGGAAAGTAGGTATAGTTAGCAGAGACATATACGAGTTCACGAGACGCGGGGACTTGAGCAATGGCCCCGGGAACTGACTATCACTTTGAACTATTTTTTTACAGTGTTGCATTGGATCACGGCTTATTGTCTACAGTTTATCAATCATTTGGTGGAAAGCAGTTAAGCATTGCGGTATAACAATTTTTTTGCTGTTTTTAATGCGATGCATCGAGTTGCTAGCTCTGGTAACACGTGCGGTTCGTCCCGACCTCGAAAAGAGAAGCGGTTGACTTATCTATTAAATGACGCAGACGAGACTAAGGTAAACGTTCTCCCCTTCAACATGTAGAATGTTCTAATCAATGCGCTGCTAATGTTGATACTGTTTCCGAATGCAGCATTGTGCAGGTATTAATGGCTTAGCTGTAAGGAAATCATTAGCCTATGATGTTTCCGAGTATCTATTCACCGGAAGTCGAGACGGGACGATAAAAAGGTGGGAGTTATCTGAGAATGAGGCTACATGCTCCGCAACATTTGAGTCACATGTAGACTGGGTATTTCTCTATAATATATTGCCATTTCTGTCCAGTTTCTGGTTTAATAACTTTCCGCTTGTTGAAAATGGTTACGGATAAATTCCCATGCACAACTACACTGAGATGAGTTAGTTACATTTCTTCCGTCCTTAACTGGAAGTGATATATGGAACAAATTCCTTAGCACAGATCTGTTAAATCAGAGTTGGATTGAGGCCGAGTTCAACTGCCTGAATATCTTTTTCTCGTACTTTTTGGAAAGGATCAAGCACTGGTTCTCTTGTCTTGTAATGCACATCTTGACCTTGTAATTAGGAGGCGAGGGTGAAGAACCATTTCCCCATATATACTGTTTATAATCCACATACACGTGTATATATCTGACGAAGAGCTGTTGTGTGATGAGCTTGCCATCTTTGAAATCGGGCCAAGGTGCTAAGAAGTCCCACCAATGAGTTTCATCTTCCATTCAACAATAACAAAGCCTTTTCCCACATCAATTAGGGTCGGCTACATGGATCTTTGCCTCTATTCAGATCTATCTTGGGTCATTCTCGGGTTTAGATCCAAAAAACTAAGATCCCTTCATATAGTCTCATTCCAACACTTCTTGGGCCTTCCTCGCCCTCTCTTAGCCGGCTCAACATCCCAAATCTCGCAACTCCTAATCGGTGCATCAGCTGGCCTCCTTTGCAAATGACCAAACCACCGTAAACGGTTTTCTCGCATCTTATCCTCAATCAGAGCTACACCAACATTCATTCCGATTGCATCATTCCGAATCTAGTCTTTACGTGTGTGTCCACACATCCACCTCAACATTTTCATTTCTGCTACTGCATCATTACGAGGAAAAAAAGATTGCAACGAAATGATATCCCCACATTGGACTCTAGCTTCCAAAAAGGAAAAGTAACGGAGTATGGACAAATGTTGGTATCTAAGTTCAATTGCAACACAAAACATACCTTAGCGATTTTAAATACTTTGATGATGTTAGCCAAAATCAAGATACATGATAAAAATGATCTTAAATGCAAAATGGAATGCTAAGTGAAGATCTTGGTTCCTCGAGTGGATGATGAGCATGACAGTAGCAACTAAGGAATGCTAGCACAACAAAGAGTTTGGAATGACATGCAAAGACAGTGTCAGCTCGTGAAATGCTTGTGAATGATCTCTACTACGTATCGGGGAATTTATTATAGCCTTTCAGATGAAAGCTGAATAGCTGATTTATATTATTTGAAATCAAGGAACATGCTTTGACTAGGAATTTTTAGACAAAGAAGAAAATACGCTGGCTGGTTGAATAGAGACAGTGATTGTCCAATCCTTGAAGTAGAAAAAATGCACACTTTGTAGGTTGAACGATAAACAAAAGGGGCCAATCAATCAAATCCAGTAAGTGATCAATTTAAATGAAAAGGTTGATCTATCCTCATAAAGTTTTAGTACAAGTTGGGGCCAATGCTGTTCGATCGAATCACAAAGACTAGTTGTTCAGAAGAGGTCTCTTGCTAGGGATTGTTTTAGAACAAGATTGATTGATCAAAAGATCATGAAGATTAAGATATGTGGTATGGAAAATACTCCAAGTATCCGAAGTTCGTTATGCTACCTTCATACGTTTTTATAGGCATTTTGAATTCTTTAACATCAAGAGTCAAGATTTATTGGAACTCCAATGATATACTCCTTTTTCATCTTCCTTGTTTCTTTTTGTGCCTTTTTGCTCGCTTTGTATTATAGTCTTCTTCATAGCTTTGCATATTTTTCTCGTATGTTTTCTCTATTGGACCTGCCTTGTCTTTTTTGAACATGTTAACTATACAAGAGAAACACCCATGCCAGTCTGATATCACAAGAACCAGTAGAAATGCATCATATCCCATATGTAATAAAATATTACACCTCCTACCGCCATCCATATCTATACACTTGGCAGATTGCCTCAACTTATTATTCCCTTCTTGTGCTTTTTTCCCTCACCCACTCGTACAATCTATTTTTAAGGTGAATCTATTAAAGTCACGAGCTTTCACAACCTTCTATGGTATGAGCAGACCTTGTTGGTGAATTTATGTTGCTCAATTAACTTACGATCGTTGAGTTTGGTCATTGTGAGAATGAGTAGGTTCACCACCAAATAAAAAAACCCCAAGTCAACATAGATGCTAGACTGGTTTCTTCTCTCACCGTCGACACAACTAGTCGGTTGAGATCCCACTCGCCACCATCTCTGCTCCTAGTGCATAGGCTTCTGGATCGCCATTGTAAACCACCTCATATATCCTACAATCTGTTCCAATCTATATTGGTCTCCATTGAACATTGTTTTCTATTTTAGTTGCCTCACGTCTCAATATCATCATTCTTTAGTCGCTATCTGCTCTGTCGCCATCTCTAGCCCGCTCTTTCCTTGCCATCTGCTCTAGCCACAGTCTATCATGTGTCTTTCACCTCTATATTAACCATTTACTTTGATCATTATCGTCGAGCTACTTTCTCCGGTCACCATCATCTACATGCTGGTCGTCATCACATGCTTCGGGCACCATCCGCCTCGATCACTGTCACTTGGTTATTGCCTACCTATTACCATCATCACGGCCACCACTTGCCTCCATAACATGTGCTTCAAAAGATATAACGTTGAGGATGATGATGGCGTGTGTGCGAGATGGAGTGTGGAAGGAGATAAGAGGCACATGGTAGCGACAGTGAGAGGGGTTAGGAGGAACAGACCGTGGAGGAATAAGCTGGGGATGAGGTGGGGTCGAGGAGGGGTGGATCATCATGCTGAGAAGGGGAAAGAGGGTGGTGGAGAGTGGGGGTGGGTAGGAATAGAGGAGGGTGGTGGCATGTTCACCTGTTTATGGTGTTGGGGATGTGTGCATCCCGTATAGGATTGTCATAAGTCAGTCCATTCCTAGCAATGTCGGGGGACTTGGCTACTGTCGATCCAGTTGCCTAGCAATAATTCTTGGGAAGGGGGGTTTATGATGTTTTGAGATCAATTAGATTTGGGGAGGGTGTTGGAGCATTGTTGGACATCTAGGTGCTTCCTCAGTTCCCACATGGTAGGGGAGGTGGTCGACATCTCACCCTTGGTATCGGAGTTTGGTCACACAAACCTTTGACGTGTCTTTACTGCCATAAATGTCTTTTTCTTTTGCATTGGTTGGGTCAGAGGAGTTGTTGGACATGTATGGTCAGATCTTCTCACTAGTGGGTGGGCACGTGGTCAATTCACAATGGCTGTAGGGTGTGGATAGAGCCACCTTGGTTGTTGCAGAAGTTGCAGTAGTCATGGACTTGCTCATGTTCTCAATAGGGTTGAGGTGTAGGGAAAGTCTTGAGGTGATTTTCTACCTTTTTGTAGGATAAACGGGGTGATCTCTTTGGGTTTTTTCACCGACTATGTGTCGATGGTGAGGATGCGATTGCTATTTAAGAGGCTTGGAGGGTTGTTGTAGGAGAGCTTGCTCCAGATCGGTAGAGTGATGACTACACAAAAGGTTGATATCAGGGGGTCATGCATGGCCGACCGAGGATTGGGCTCAAGGTGGCCGAAGATGTGAGGTGAGAGGTCTATGATGTGTTTGTTGATGGTGGGAAGATGCCTTTTAATTGGATTCTTCATTTTTGTTGGATATAGGGAGTTTGGGAGATGAAATCCTCTGGGCAACCCAAGCTTAGGTTGGGCACTTTCGTGCCTGCTTGGATATTGGGTTTTGGACCCATGTGTTTGTCTTCGAAGTTTGAACTTGGTTTTGCTGGCATATCCATGGCTGCAGGGTGGATTGGGTCCCGAGTTGTGAGCTGGGATCATGGATTTGAGTCTTGGTTTATGGAGCACACGACTCTACTTGACCTTGAGAATGGCTTTTTGATCAAAGGCATGGTTGAAGGCATGCTCTACCTCAAAGATTCTGGTGGTGGGGAGCTGGATCATCTCAGGGAGGGACTTCTCGTCAGCTCAGTAGGCTGCAAACTACTGAGTTGGAGAACGGCCATTGGTGGCGTCTGTGGCACGGGGGACGAGAGCAATATCTTTTTGTGGGGGTTTTAATGGGTTGTATAGAAGCTACCAAACCTTGTCTGTGTATCTCAAGGATGTCTTTGTGGTGATGAAGGCATAACCAAACCTGATTCATACATAAACTCATGATGAGTGAAGGATATAGAAAAAGCACAATCAACTGTGCATGTTAATGGGGGCAAAGATGAGGGGGTTGAATATCATATAAAAGTGATGCAAACATAGAATTTCAACAGTGGAAAAAATAATTTTGACGGTGGAAAAATATGTTTGATGGAAATATTTGGTGGGGAGGAAATTTAGGGGTGAGGGGAGGAGAAGACTCGCCATATGCGAGGGATTTGGGGAAGAATCACAGAGATCACATTAAGGGAGGAAATAAAGGGAGAGAGATAAATGAGATAAATTTCAAATTTTACAAACTCTGTAATGTTCCAAACATTAGACTACCATCCCTTTATATAGGAGGAATGGAATTGTAAAAATAAAAAGTAAATAAAATTCACTAACATACCCTATTTGAATTCTAATTATCTCCAACTAATTGAAGATCAATTATGCATCTCTAATTTTTGCAATAGATTAGTTGATTCAATTAAAGTAGTGATCTGTTAATACCAACAAATTAGGCGGGTGTATTTTATTTTGATTTTTATAAGTTCATTTTAGTTTATATAAAGGGCATAATATGCTTTTGCGAAGAATGAAATATATGCAATGAAAATCGAAGTTTTATTCCCATATTTTCCCAACTCTTGTTCATTTTCTGTGGATTATGACCCCCTCATCCTAGTTTCATTTCCATTAATTGGTAGAGCATCAACTATATAGTCGTTCTTAGAATTCAATGATCCTACTAGACACAAGAAATGTTGAAGAGAAAAGAAGAGATTGTCGATCATCTTATTAGCATTGCGAATTGAAGAATTTCTGAATGTCTGTTTGAGGAATTACAACGCTTCTTTATATATTCAAAATTCTTATTCAAATGTGACGCCCACCGATCCGAGTTACCCGTTTATACATCACTCATGCATCATGTTCGATCAGCTACATGGATTTTTGGCATTTTCAAAGATCGATCTTCGATCTGGCTACCATCAACTAAGGATTAGAGAGTCATATACTCCAAAGACAACATTCAAGACTCGATATGGGCACTACAAGTTTATTATTATGCTGTTTGGGCTCTTAAATGCCCATGCAACATTCATGGATATGATGAATATGATTTATATCCATAACTGGACAAGTTTGTAGTAGTATTTATTAATGATGTGCTGATTTATTCATGGAATGAATGGAATCGTGTAAAAGATCTAAAGATAGCCCTGGACACATCGTTGGTTTTGTTGCTTGTTAGATAAATGTGAATGTCATATGAAACGTGAAAATTTTCCCTCATTTTCAAATAAACTAATACGATCTTTAGCGAACATAATACTGCGAGTGCTGTGTAAACGGATATCCCTGGTCCGCGAGTGGGCGTCACATCAGATATGTGCAAACAATGTTCTAAGATCAGGGGGGGTCGGTTAGTTCTTCTTAAATCCGTTCTATCCTCGATCCCAATTTATTTCTTATCCGTGCGTGGTATGCCAAAGGGGATCCGGGTGAGGTTGGAGAAATGTATGTGGGGTTTTCTTTGGGGAAGGAAGGGCGAAGGGAGAAGGGGGGTACATTTGGTGGGTTGGGAGGGCGTCTCGCGGCCTAAGCGGGAGGGAGGATTGGGTGTGAGACGGTTGGAGGTGGTGAATGAAGCACTGCTGCTCAAATGGGCAGCGAGGGTGTGGGGTCAGGAGGAGAATTTCATGCTGAAGTGCCTTAGGGAGGCGACGGGGGTCGATTTGATTTCCGCTTCGCGGGGGCGGATCGAGGGCCACAATTCCTCTTTGTGGCGTGGTGTGCTTTCTGCTTTTAATCGCAACAGATCATTCTTTAAACCAATTCTCGGCTATGGGAATTCTTTCCGCTTCTGGACGGATGATTGGACCGGGAGGGGTGTTTTGCAGATCTTGTATCCACGACTGTGCGCGCTGGTGGTCGACAAAGACGCCACCGTGGCCTCTTGCTGGGACGGTGGCTGTTGGTGCCCTTTGTTTGCCGCTAATTTATCGGACCAGCATTTGGACGACTTCACCTCCATGTTGGCTTTTCTCTCGGACGCTCCCACGCCCAATGGGGAGCGTGATCACTTGGCTTGGAAGGACGGTCCTTTTTCTTCCCGAAAGGCGTACCACGCTCTTATTCCTCCCACTGTGGGGGACGATGCGACCTTCTTGCGTCATTGCAAGTTCACCTGGGGACTCAAGCTCCCGGAACGGGTTGGTATCTTTTTTTGGCTCCTTCGGCGTGGTCGGCTGTTAACTAGAGACCGATGTGCAATTATGTTTCCTAATGTCTCGCAAATTTGTGGTCTCTGTGGTACGAAGGAGGAAACAAGCGGGCACCTCTTCTTTCATTGCGGCCGTGTTCGTGCTCTCTGGGACGATCTGGGATGGCTGAACCTCTCGAACTTTGGTGCGTTTTGCGACAGCTTGATGAATTCTGGGGGCCGGTCTAGGGTGGATATGGTGGACCCGATTGCGCGCTTGTGGAGCATCTGGTTAGGAAGAAACGAGGCACTCTTTGCTCGGCAGAGGTTTTACAAGGAAAATATATGCATCTCGGCAACACGCTTTCTTCATGATTGGACTTCTGGGTAGCATCTTACGTGTGCGTTGGGGGTATCTCTTCTTTGATACCAACTAGCTTTTGTTTTGTTCTTCCATCTTGTAAGTACTCTCTTCTATACTTTTTAATGCATTGGGGCGAACACCTCTGAGTGCTTCCCCCTTTTTGGAGCGTCAAAAAAAAACAATGTTCTAAGATGCTTAATCCATTGGATTACAAACAATGGTTAGTTTAAGAAAATAAAAAATATGGGCTGGGATGTTCTGTGATCTTGGTCTGACACCTTCCTATTTTGGCAAGGCATCTGCGAGGTGGTTTAGGAGATCGGTCCATTCTTGAGACCTGTGCTTGGGGATGGTATTGATTTCAAGTTATGAATTGATGATTGACATGAAGGCAGGATCTCAGGTGCCCGTTTCCCTAGGTTGATGGCTTGGCTACTAATAAGGATGCCTCGATGGCCGAAATCTGGGATGGACAAATTTTTTCCTCCCATTTTAGGTCTAAGCTTTAGGAACGTCTGGAGGAGTTGATGACCGAAGAGCTGGAGAATATGGCATGACCCAATGATGGGAGAGATTGTTGGACCTGGCGTGACGATTTTTTTCTGTTGGGAATGCATACAGAACTGTAAAGGGAACTATGCCAGTTAATCCTGGTGGATGTGAAGTGGACTGGAACGGATTTTGGAAATGGAAAATTCCAACCACTATGGAAGTTTTCCTTTGGTTACTTAGGAGGGACATACTTTCAACGGGAGACCAATTTGCTCGTTTCATCAAGAGTGCTGATCCGACTTGCTTGCGGTGTCAGGCGGAGGTGGAGGATGTGAACCACACGCTCTTCAGATGTAGATGTTCTGTGGGGGCATGGACCCTGTTTGGGGTAACGTGGCGAATGTTGATTGCTAGACGAGCTTTTGGGACTCCATTGGGGAAGGATGGAATGACATGGAAAAGGAGAGAATTGATTCGTAGCAATGGTCTGGGCATTGTGGATTGCCAGAAATGACGTGATGTTCTGTCAAGGGTTTATAGTGAAAATGTGGTGGCGCATGCTAGGACGCTAGCCGAGAGCAAGGTTTGAAAAAACGAAAGGCGGAACGAGGCGTTTTCCCTGGAGGCGAGGCAAGGCGAGGCGTAGCCTCGAGGCGGTTGAGGCGTAAGCCTTTGTTTTTATAGAAAATACTAACAAAAAGTATAATAAATATATTATGATGAAATTATCTTAATTGACATACATATAATATATAACATTGTAATATATGATGAAATTATGAAGATAAGAACGTGAAAGAAAGGATATGTAAATTCCATAAATCTATCTACTAAATTTCTATCCAATCAAAAATAGAATCATTAGCTATAATTGTCATTAAAATATCAAAGACAACACATTTTTCACTAAAAAATATTGTGGTGCATAAAAAATTATGATTAGATGTATTTGTTATATGACTAATATATAAAATATGACAACATTGACATGCCTTGAATCTAATCTTGTTTTTTTTAAGTTTGTATATTACGTTTCTCATTATGTCATTTCACTTAACACTAGCTTTTCTTTAAACTTTATGGATTGTGTATTTAAAAGTGTAATATTAAGAATTTCTTGGAAAAATTAGACAAGTTTAATGCTCAATATGAATATGAACAAACTTAAAATTCCAATCATTCATCTTATAAATATAAATCCTAGACAACTATACATTTATAAGCATTTAAAACTACCAGGAAGATAATTTAATATTTAAATCCTTAAAAAATGCTTTAAATTCCGAAAAATACCTCATAGACTGCCTCGCCCGGCCTCGACCACCTCACTGCCTCGGACCGCCTCAACTTTCTGAGGCGTAAACCTCATCAACTCCATCTGAGGCGTACGCCTCGAGGCTAAAAAGCCTCGCCTCGTTCCTCCTCGACCGCCTCGAGGCTAGCCTTTTAATACCATGGCAGAGAGCTGGTTATTGTAACTTCTTTCCTTCACTTTGCCTATCTTGGGCTCGTAATACTTTGAGGTGATAAATGGTGAAGTTTTTGGGCACACACCATGCCCTTTTTTTCTTTAAAAAAATAAAAAAGAGAGAGGGGAAAACATCATTAGTAACGACGTTGCCTGCACCGCACACAACATGCTTGCGAATCTTCACGACGATTGGCTTTAGGTGGAGTTGCCGTCCCCTACAACCCGTGCGTTGATAGAATGTGATGTCACTCCTCCAATAGAACCACTCATCGATCCCCATTATGTTGTGTGACTGGAGTCGTCGTCATCAAGCCAAATAATCTCCAGAGGAATCGTTGTTCATATTATCAATATTATCCATACGTATTGATCTCGTTGCCCTGAGGTAGCCTCCATCAATTGTAACGAGCCCTATAATCTCTTATTGTTACCCTCGCCCCCACAACAATTCTAGAAGAATACTCCCTCCTGTCTTATGCACGCATACCGATCTCTCACTCATTGAGGGTTGCTGTGCAACAATTTTCCCTTGCCTCTGGTTGCCATGGGCATTGCGATATCCATTGCAAATGCCAACCATTATGACCGCGACACATGCATCACAAGGCTGAGTGCACACACCATGATGTAGAGTGGAATTGAAATTGGGGCTCAATTAGAACGCCGTCCGACAATTTTGTCTAATCCTGTAGTGGTTTTATTAAACTAGGGATTATATTCATCCAGTTGAAGTTACTAATTAATTAGGGTCAGGTTATTAATTAGGTTTAGGTTGGTTTTATTTCGTTCAATTTAATTTTATTACAATTTCTTATTTTCTTTAAATAATGGCATCATATGTGATTTCTAATTAGTTGAGTCAATTTAGGAGTCAAATTAGAATTTGTTCATTTTTATTTTATTTTGTAATCTCAGACCTCTTATATAAAGGAGTCATGGGTCATTGTATTCGTCACTAGAGTTTCACTCAAATCCGGAGTTTCTTAATATCTTCGCTCTTCTCTCTCCCTCCATGCCTCTACGCGTTTCCCTTCCCAAATTTCGTGCAATAAGCATGTTATTCTTCTTCCTCTCTTCCAATTTTTTTCCACATTAAAATTCCCGTTTACATCAATTGGTATCAGAGCATGGATTTCGAATCATCTCCATACTTTGACGATCTTGTTATGTATTGGTGATTGTAATACAAAGTGTGTTGTTTAAATACAAAAAGACAAAGGATGAAGTCACAATATAAATTGAGTTTGAAAGTAGATGTATGGTTGGCTGGAATCGTGGTATGAAAAAGATACATTCATTCAAGAAAGAAATGTCGCGTTTTTTACATGCTTAAAATGAAACTCTAGCAACAACAAAAATGACAAAGACATGGAGAAAGTTATTGTCTAAGAGGGTTTAGAGCTGCTATTGCTGATCGATTCACCATCGCCTCCCCTCTCGGATGCTGCCGTCGCTGCACAATCCATGCTAATACCGCGTTCTCCGCTAATACAATCCCTCTCCAGCCCCCCAACGCCATTTCAACATGGACATTGCTGCCATTGTCCCCGTCGGCGCAAAGCTCTCCTTGGACACCAACATCCCCAACCTCTTTCCTATAAACGCGGTCACCTCTACCACCACCTCCCGCTCGCACCATTCTTGCTGATCTTCCCCGCCTCCTATCGATGCTACTCGATTTTGGGAGAACCTTACTGCTGCGCCTCACCTGCGTGTAGCAACAAGAGCATATAAACGCACTGTGAGAGCCAGTTTATGGATCCCTGACCCTCCTTCCAATCAGTCAACCACGTCCTCAACGTCGTTGAAGCTGCCACCACCACCTACCTCGCAAAGCTTGTTGCCATCTTCTCCACAATGCTCGCAATCATTGTATATGTCCTTGCACGGATCATGTTGGGGAAGTGCACCGTCTAACCCTAGACACATGGCACTGCTTTAGGAAGAAGGAACCCCATATGGTTTTGATTTATTGCCTGCCATCCATGTGAACTTTATTATTCAATTTAGGGGGTAGATGGCTGATTTGGAATAGTTATAGATTAGTTCCCCAACCTAAAGTTCTTTACCAAAAAGTTAATTTTAGTGAGTGTTGAGATAAATATATATCTTGGTCTATTTTATGTTTTATGTTTTCTTTATGTACTTATCATGTAATTAACCCAAGGGCTTTTCTCCTATATAAGAGAGTCCTCGGTCTATTCTAAATGCATGAACTTATTTTCTCACAACATGGTATCGGAGCAACGGTCCTAGACCAGGGTTCCCATATCCCACCCCAAAACCCTAACCCTACCCCCCTCCTGCCGTCTCCAGCCACCCCGGAGCCCCCATGCGCATCCTACGCCCTCCGCTAGGGGATCCCGCACCCCAGGCGCACGTCGCCAGGGGGTCACGCGCGCACATGCGCCTGCCACCTGCGGCTCTCGGTCCTCCCATCTCGCGTCCAGGGCATACCAGGCCCCTCCAAGGGTCTTCTCATGCCGCTGTGCGTCGCAGGGACGCGCCTCACGTGACTAGCGGGTAGTCCCAACTTCGGCCAGCAATACGTAGGGGTCATCTGCCTTCCTCCTGCGTGTGATAGCCTTCTTCCGGTGATCTAGGTGCATCTATTCAGAGCCCTGCAGGTCTGACTTTGGATTAGACAGAGCAATTTGTTCATATAAATCAATTTTATTAAGGAACATGCTCTTTAAACACATCAATAAGGATGCTTGTATGAGTCTACAAATACAAACACCCATATTTATGATTGTGTAGACACTCTTGAGTTGATTTAATCCTCAGTTGTCCGTAGTTCTCCTTATTAGTACAATGTCTGATACCGAGAGTGATGTTCTTTCTTCCTCCGGTGCCTTCAAAGGTCCGGTTCCCATTGTTAAGATGGATGGGACCAACTATGAATTATGGTCCATGCAGTTTCACACTCTTATGCAATGTCACAACAATGTGGACATTCTAACGGAAACAGAACCAACGGACAAAACGAGAGCTAATGCTTTGTGGAAGCAGGATGATTCATATGCTCGCATTTGACTATCTTGGACGCTCACCACGAAGATTGCCAACGACATCGTCAACCAGCCCACAACAAAAGCTATGTGGGACATCTTAGCCGTCACATATGGTCAGACAAAGAATGAGAACAAGATCCTTCAGTTGCAGTTTGACATTTTCTCAACCAAGCAAAATGGTCGACCACTTCATCAGCATTTCTCTCATCTTCGAGGCATGTTTGTGCGCTTACACAGCTTCATGCCTATTACTACCAGTACTGAGCATCAAGAACAGTATCGAAATGCCACTATGACAAGATTTTTCCTTTCATCTCTTGATTCGGAGTACGATGCAACACATACTCAACTTCTGACTGGCGAGACGATACCTCTGATGGAAGAGGTATACAAATGATTGGGCAGGATTCCTACCACATCTACTACTACATCCCAGATGACTTCCTCTGCTATGGCAGCTTCTCGTGGCAGAGGTGGGTCTTCCCAGTTTCGTGGCTGTGGACCTCGTAGTCGAGGCGAAGGCTGCTTGCATGGCCTATGTTCCCATTGCCATCGTCCTGGTCATTTGGAGGAGACATGCTTTCATAAGCATGGATATCCGAAGTCTGCACGTGTTGCTGAGCAGACCGAGTCTTCGTCTGCACCTACTTCGGATACTCGTCTGGATGATATTGTATCGAGACTTCGAGAGATGATGAGCACTCCTACGACTCCGACTGCAGGTTACTCAGATGCAACAGCTACTACAAGAGCGTCATCCAGTTCATCAAGTATTCCTTATGCGTTTTCTAGTTGTAGCAATTCGGAGTTGACAGATTGGATTATGGATTCTGGAGCGTCACATCATATGTGTGGAGACCGAATGCAGTTTAGCTCTTACAGGTCTATCCCACTTGGGAGATCCGTCGTCATTGCTAATGGGGTTTGACTACCCATTATTGGTCAGGGGGAGATTGCTCTAGCCCCTTCTATGCATCTTCAAAATGTCTTATATGCTCTCGATTTTCAGATGAATCTGTTGTCTATTAGTCAAATTACAAAAGATTTACATTGCCGTGCCATCTTTGATCCCTCTTCTCTTGTGTTTCAGGACATACTAACTGGCAGGGTGATTGGTCATGGCCGTGAGCAGAGAGGATTGGATAAGCTTGCCATACCACAATGCGTTGGGGTTGCTACTATTCCTTCAGGATCTGTCTCTCCTTTCATGTGGCATCTTCGCTTTGGCCACCTTCCTCTTCAAAAGATGATTCGTGTCCTCCCGCAGATATCCACTCATACTACATTGGACTGTGAAGCATGTCAGCTTGGCAAGCATCATCGCTCCTCGTTTTCGAGTCGTTCGAGTCGTCATAGTAGTCAGTCTTTTGAGTTGTTTCATTTTGACATTTGGGATCCTAGTAGTGTTCCTGATCATCAGGGGCATCGCTTTTATATGATCGCCGTGGATGATTATTCTAGACTATCTTGGGTATTCTTGTTAAAGCATAAGTCTGAAGCAGGTGCTATCATTAAATCTTTCCTTATTGAGGTCAAAAACATATTCTCTGCTAATGTGAAATTCATTCGTACGGATAATGCATTGGAATTTTCCACATTACATTTATCGGAATTTCTCAGGTCTCGTGGTACATTTCATCAGACTTCTTGCAATTACACTTCACAACAAAACGGTGTGGCAGAACGTAAACATCGTCACCTTCTTGATGTCATGAGGACCTTGTTGATTCAGAGTCGCACCCCTCATTCTTTCTGGGGGGATGCGGTTCTTAGCGCCTGCTACTCGGTGAACCGCATGCCGTCTACCATTTCTGGAGAGAAGGTTTCCTTCTTGATTGCGTTTCCCGAGAAGGAACTGTTTTCTCTCACTCCCAGAGTCTTTGAATCTGTGGCTTTTGTCCATAATTTCACTTTTGGCCGTGACAAGCTCTCGCCTAGAGCTGTTAAATGTGTTTTTTGGTTATTCCCATACCCCAAAAGGGTATAGATGTTTTGATCATGTAGGACGCAGATATTATGTGAGTGCTGATGTCACTTTCTTTGAATCGATTATGTATCTCTCCTACAGGTGACATGTTGTGCAATGCTACTTCTGGCGAGGAGGTGGTTGTTCCTCTACCTCCGTCTCTTACATCATATGAATCCCATGCCGCACCTCAGCCTTCTCTACTTCCACCATCTCCACCGCCCCTACCACCTCCACCTCCATATACCCAGTTCAAGTTCTTACCCCTTGTTTACACTCGCAGGTCTTCTAATCGCCTCTCTGCTCTTGCGCCGTCAACATCATCCGCCACGCCTGAGGTATGTCATGAACACATTGTTTCTGCTGATGGCACTGGAGTTTTGCATGATACACCGGATGAGTTGATTCCAGAAGACAGAGAACTGATGATCTGGAGATTCCTATTTCCCTAAGGAAGCCTCGTTGCCAATGCGCCACATATCCCTTTGCTGCTCATGTTTCTTTGGATCATCTTTCAGAGGAGTACATGAAATTTGTAGTGGGACTCTCTACTGTTACTATCCCACGTACATATCAGGAGGCGCTACAGGATAGTAGGTGGCGACTTGCAATGCAAGAGATGGCAGCTTTGAGGTTGCGTGGAACATGGAGCATTGTATCTGCTCCAAAATGTACCTCTGTTGTAAGCTGCAAATGGATATTTATAGTTAAGCAAAGGGCAGATGGCAGTGTGGACCGCTACAAAGCAAGACTTGTAGCACGTGGGTTCACCCAGACCTATGGGGTGGATTATCAAGATACGTTTTCTCCTGTGGCCGGACATTCGACACTACGTATTCTTCTTTCCGTTGTTGTTTCACGGGACTGGCCTTTGTACCAACTTGATGTGAAGAATGCCTTTCTTTACGGGGACCTTCAGGAGGAAGTTTACATGCAGCAACTACCAGGGTTTGCTACTGAGGGGGGTCCCAGAAGGTGTGCAGGCCCACAAGGCGATTTATGGCCTGACGCAGAGTCCGAGAGCTTGGTACCAGAAGCTATCGGAGTTGATAGAGCACCAGGGGTTTGTGCGGTCTACTGCGGACCACCCACTGTTTGTTCAGATACAGAGAGGTACTGTTGCTATTCTTGTTTATGTGGATGATATTATTGTCACAGGTGATGATGATCAAGGCATTCAGACTGCCAAGGAGTTCCTAGGTCAACAGTTTGTGACTAAGGACCTCGGCACTCTTCATACTTCCTTGGGTTGGAGTTCGCCAGTAGGGGTGGAAACGAACCGAACCTGAGCGAACCTATGTTTTTTAGGTTCGGTTCGTTTATTTAATCGAACCTAAACTTGTGTTCAGGTTCGGTTCGTTTATTTTCGAACCGAATTCGAATCGAACCTCTTTTTAAACGAATCGAACCTAAACGAATATCGAACTTAAGAATTATCTAATAAGAGGGAGTGAAAAGAAGAGAAATGGAAATATATGCAGTTAGAATAAATATTCATTTAGTTTTTTTCTTTATCTAAATCATCTTCATCTTTTGAAAAAAATAGATTAATAAGGATTCGTCTCTGTGAAAAAAGTATAATTATAATATATTTTATATCTATTCAGATGGGGATAAGGAATAAGAATAATGCGGAGATGTTCGATAAGTAACGTTTGTACTTGTTCTGTTGATTTGAAGATAAAGAAGGGAAAAGTACTAGACCATAGATGATAGATGTTGTAAACATGATGTGACTATTTATTTTTGGATAGTTTATACCGAGATAAAACCTAGTTATCTCGTAAATATCTAGTTATCTTTAGACAATTTCACTTACCTTGGGATAAAAACCACTCATCTCAAAATATGTCCACTTCTACGGATAAGGATTTTTAAATATGTATATGTGTATGTTTATCGAGCTTTTAACGAATCGAACCTGAGCGAACCTATGATTTTTAGGTTCGCTTCGTTTATTTAATCGAGCCTAAACTTGTGTTCAGGTTCGGTTCGTTTATTTCCGAATCGAATCTGAATCGAACTTTAAGCGAGCCGAACCTGAGCGAATATCGAACTTGAGAATTTTTTTACACCCCTATTCGCCAGGAACCATCATGGTCTGGCAATGACCCAGAGGAAGTTTGTGATGGATCTCCTTTCTGAGACAGGTATGACAGGGTGCAAGCCTGCTACTACACCTATGGATCCGAGTATGAAATTATATGATGATGACACTGAGGAGGTAGATAGCAGGAGATATAGAGAGCTTGTTGGGAAGCTTTTATATGCCACTACCACCAGGCCGGATATAATGTTTGCAGTAAGCAAAGTTAGCCAGTTCATGGAGCAACCCAAAAATGTGCATATCAGCTTATGGATGCTGTCTATATGATATTGAGATATTTGAAGAACTTACCTGGCTCGGGTCTTATATTCAAGAAGGATACATCTCTTGAGGACAAGTAGATGCTGATTATGCAGGTTGTCCTAGAGACATGAAGTCTACTTTGGCTTTGTTGTATTTGTCGGGAGCTCCTTGTCTCATGGAAAGCAAGAAGCAGACAATGGTGGCCAGATCAAGTGCAGAATTTGAATACCAGGCCATGGCACATGGGAGTGCAGAGATGATGTGGGTTAGATCGGTATTGACTGACCTTACTATTGAGGTTCCTCTTCCTATGTAACTTTTATGTGATAATCAGGCTGCACTATTTATTACCAATAATCCTGCTTTTCATGAACGGACGAAGCATATAAAGGTGGATTGCCATTACACTAGAGACATGATCCAGAAAGGTCTCATATCTACCTCCCGTGTTTTCACGAGAGATCAGGCAGCTGACATCTTCACCAAGGCCCTAGTTAGAGGTCCATTTCAGAGGTGTTGCTGCAAGCTGAGCATGATAGATATCTATGCTCCAGCTTGAGGGGAAGTGTTGAGATAAATATATCTCTTGGTCTATTTTATGTTTTATGTTTTCTTTATGTGCTTATCATGTAATTAACCCAAGGATTTTTTTCCTATATAAGAGAGCCCTCGGTCTATTCTAGATGCATGAACTTATTTTCTCACAACAGTGAGGAAGGAAAAGAGAGTGTTTATTCAAGAAAATGGGTAGGAAAATTTTAAGAAAGCCCCTCTTTCCTAAAAGATTACAAAAGGAAACATGGAGCATGAGAAAAAGGTTAGCAAATTATTGGATTAACCCGTCATTCGCTACAACTAAAGATCTAGCCATTCATTAGGAGGTGAATTTTTTAAACAGTAGAGAGCTGATGTATGAATTGAAATTGGTGCTCAATTTGAATTTATTGTTCGACATTTTAACAAATCCAACTATAGTTTTATTAAATTAGGGTTTTCATCAGTTCGATTAGAGTCCAATTAGATTTTTTTGGAGGGAAAAAAGGGGTGTAACCTTGAGATGGGACCACCACGAATATCATTAAAAGTAAAAAAATACAGTTTCTATACCAGATGACCATGCTAACTAGTTTTATTTTTGTTAGAGTTTTGAAAAGCCGAATATGGCTCTGATTTTCCTACTTCCTAAAACGGAGTCGGCGGAAAAGATTGAAGACTACATGCCGATTGCCCTTTCGAATGGCCTCTACCTCATTGTGGCAAAGGTGTTCGTGATCCACCTTAGCAGACTTCTTGATCATATCGTCTTCCCAGTTCAATCGACATTTATTTTTGGACGTCAGATTGGGGACAACTTAGTGACGGCTTCCGAGATTATATCTGATTGGAAACAGAGTGGCAAGAAGGCTTTGCTTTGGAAGGTAGATTTCACCATGGCCTATGACACCCTGGATTGGCGTTTTTTGTGGGATGCCCTGCACATGAGGGATTTTTCGGGCGTTTAGTTATCCTGGATGATGCGATGTGTCACCACGACATCGCTGTCGGTGCTGGTTAATGGGCGCCATGAGGGTGGTTTTTGCCAACCGCAGTACGGGGTCAGACTGGGGTGCCCTCTTGCCCCTTTGCTTTTTCTTCCTGCTGCTGACGTCCTTGCTTGCATGGTTGATGAGGTTCAGAAGGGGTTGTATCGGGCTATAGATGTGATGACTTGGTTATCCCTCTGCTTCAATATGTGGATGACACGATCCTGTTCATTGAGGGTGGCAAAGATGAGGCGGGTGGCATGGCCTCTACTCTTGAATTATTCGGGTAAATGTCTGGCATGGAATTGAATCTTAGCAAATCTATAGTTGTCCCTTTTGGTTTGTCAGAGGAGGAGGCACGATCTTGTAGTAGGGAGCTGGGCACGTCTTGTAACTCCCTTCCACTCCGGTATCTTGGGCTTCCTCTAACGAGCGACAAAATCAAGGTGTCAGATTGGCTTCCGGTGGTGGAGAAGGTGGAAAGGGAGCTGGCTGGTTGGAGGGCTTCTTTGTTGTCACGTGGTGGCCGTTTGGTGTTGATTAAGACGGTTCTCTCTGCGATCCCGATGTTCTTTTTTCCTCTCGCCTGCTGCCGGTGAGCATCTGACGACGGTTAGAGCGACTGATGCGCAAATTCCTTTGGAACAAGTCAAGTCAGTATGGGCACGGCATGCACCTCGTAGATTGGGAAACCATTATTCAGCCCATGAAGCATGGTGGACTTGGGATCAAGAGCTTAGACTATTTCAATGAGGCTCTCTTGCTCAAATGGGTGAGCAGAATCTGGGGTGAGGATATGGGTATGTGATGTAACCTGCTGCGCTGCCTCTATGCTTCTTCTCTGGCGGGACCTGGTTCGATGCGACAAGGGCCTAATAGGTCGCCTTTCTGGAAGGGGATTTGAAGGTTTTACCTCGATTTCATGAGCTGTTTAGGCTGGTTGTTGGGAATGGTGCCATCTTTGGATTTGGACGGATGATTGGACGGGGGGTGACCCCTTGTGCTGCCGCTTTCCTTGACTTTTTGCTTTGGCTACTGATACTTCTGCTCATGTTGTAGATTGCTGGGATAATGGTAATTGGATGCCGGCTTTCAGGCCGTCTCTATCTGATCAGAGGTTGGAGGAACTCCTTAGACTTTTGGACTCTCTTGGGCAGGTGAGCAGACCCTCCTCCAGATTGGACCATTGGATTTGGAAGACCGCATCATTCTCGGTTCGCAAGGATTATGGTGCCATTTGTAGGCCTCCACCCTCGTTTTTGGACGCTATGATTCAGGATTGTTATTTCATCTGGTCGCTTCGTCTTCCTGAAAGGAGTGGGTTCTTCTTCTGGCTCGTTAGGCGTAAGCGTGTTCTGACTGGTGACCGTTACACCAAGCTTTTTCATGTAGTATCAGATAGATGTCCCTTGTGTGACACGAACATTGAGACACTGGGGCACCTCTTCTTTCGATGCCATATCTCATCGGCAGTCTGGTTTGAGGTGGGATTGGAATGGTTATGCACCCGCGATTTTGATTCCTTTTGGTATTCTTTTTATGGGGCTCGCAATCGACAGAGAAAGGAGATTTTGGCTCCGACGGTGGTGCTACGGGCCATCTGGTTGTCTCGTAATGATGTCCTTTTCTCTAGGCACCATTTCTACCGTGAGAATGCGTGCTTCCAGTACAAGCGTTTACTTGAATCTTGGATTTTGTAATATGTATTTTTTTAATTTTTAAATAATATATTGAGGTGGGCACCAATGCGTGTTTCCCCTTTTTTTGGTCTCAAAAAGAGAGAGTTGCTAATTAGTTAGAATTAGGTTAGTTTTTTTTCATCCAATTTAAGTCCGTTTAAATTCCTAATTTACTGTTTTATTTAAATAACAAGATCGCTTATATTCTTTAATTAGCTGATACAATTTAGGAGTCAAACTAGGATTTGTTTCTTTTTTTTATTTTGTAATCTCTCTCTTTTTTTATAAAGGGTTTATGGGTTATTGTATTAGTTAGTGGAAATTTAATCAAAATTGGAGTTTCTCCATATCCTTTCCATTTCTTCTCACCCTCCACACATCTACGTGTTTCCCTTCCCAAATCCGGTGCAATATGGGCATTCTTCTTCTTCTCCTCTCCTCTTCCAAATTTATTCCACCATAAGATCCTCATTTGCATCACACCCTTTCCACATGTACTAACGGTCGACTGCGAACACTAAGGTTCGATGACCTTCTATGCTTAACCGTAATAGTTATGACTTATGAGCATCATCCCTTTGTAGAGACCATGGGGTGTGGAGAGATGGAGACTTCACTGTGCGAAGAGCATACAAGGCTATCAACAGTCAGCTGAGTTCAATGCTCGAGGATTTGATTTGATGCTGTAGATTTGTGTGGGATCTGAGAACTCCAACACGTATCCTGATTTTTCTTTGTTGCTGAGGCGAGGGAGAAATATGACCAAACAAACATGGTCCATGCACTTTTGGGGTACTGATCAAGCTGCTCTCTCTGTGGAGGGGACGTGAAGACGATTGACCACCACGTCTTCCATTGCAATAAGATTAAGGAGACTTGGGAGTAGTTGGGAGTTGACTGGTTAGATTCCAGAAATTCTGGAACTCTCTTTTAGTGTCTGGTTTTGCACGAATAAGGCGCTTCTACTTCCTATTGCAGTAGTGTGTGCAATCTGGTTGTCGTGTAATCGGGTTCTCTTTTGTTTGGAACACTTTTATGTGGAAAATGTGATCCATTCATCTAAGACTTCCTCGAATCATGGCTTTTGTAAACTGATTTGGTTTTTTCAAAAAAAAAAAATCATTTGAGGGCAAACACCTTTGCCTGTTCCCCCCCTTTTTGCATCGAAAAAAACGAGCATCATTGCTTGGTGTCCGATATCTGATATTATCATCGAGCGAGCATGATTCGAGGCAGGTGTTGCCGCATGACTCAACGACACCACTGAACATTGATGGGGCTTTATCCATCCGATCACACTTGAACCTACTGCAAATAGCGGGGGCTTTATGGGGCCTTATCCATCCGATCACACTTGCAACCTACTGCAAATAGCGGGGGCTTTATGTCGGCACCAACATCACATGATTTTTGGACCTTGCTGCTACTGCTTGAACACCGGAAACCTCAACCACCATTTGGTTAAAAGGCAATCGACACCAACGAGAGGCCCACAATCTGTATACATTTTTTTTTGAGGCTCAAAAAAGTGGGAGACACTCTTTGGTGTTCGCCCCAAAAATGTATAAATGAAAAATAAAAAGGTAATTACAACAAAAGGGAGGAGGAGGAGAAAAAAGTGAAGAAAACCCAAAAGAAGAAAAGAAGAAGCAACCGAACTACACCAGCCCAAAAAAACAAGGCCCAACGCCTACACAATACACCAGTCACCAAGAAAGCGCGAGCAAAGGATAAGAGTATTTTCCCGATAGAACCGCTGACCGGAGAAGAGAGCATCGTTCCTTCCCAGCCAAATGCACCACAGTCTTGCAATGGGGGCCAAGAGATCCCGCCTATCCCTGTTCCTGTTGTTCCAAAGAAGCTCACAAAAAGCAGAAAGGTTGTCCGCGCTCGCCCAAGGCAAATCGTCCCAGATCCCACGAACCAACTGACACCCGAAGAAAAGGTGATCAATAGTTTCCTCCTCCGAATTACATAGGACACAGATGGCATTGATGTTATCGAAAATTCTAGCACAACGATCGCGCGTCATCAACCGCCGTCTGCAAAGGAGCCAAAGGAAGAAACCAATGCGCTCCGGCAACCGCAAGCCCCAAAAGAACCCACAATCGCGCACAAGGAGAGCAGCATCGGTAGGAGGTGGAGTAACCAACGCCCGATAAGCCTTGCGCGTGGAGAAGGGACCGTCCTTCCAACACCAATGATCCACACACTCATTCGGCGTAGCAGCATCACGAAGGGCATCCAACAACGAAACAAAATCGTCCACCCGTTGATCCGAGAAGTTCGCGAGAAAGCGCGGACACCAGCAACCATCCAACCAACAATCTGTATACATCTTCATTCCAAACTCCTGATCTCTTTAGGACTCTCCAAACTCCCATAAAAATGTCCTACTACTCGGAAGAGTTGGAGAACGGAGATTGAAAAGAGTGAAACTTGCTATTCATATTGACATTTGGATGCCAATCATTCATTTTTCATATTGAAGGAGAATTGTTGCAACTCTGGATTAAGACAGAATTAGGAATTTGATGATCCTTATTGTTTATTCGATTACATTCATTTATGAATTGCAAAATTTAGCAATATGTGTAGTTTTAATTAATACAGAAATGTAGTACTTTTGCAGAATTAGGTATTTGGTGGTTGTTATTGTTTATTTGATTACATTCATTCATGGATTGCTAAATTTGGTAATACGTGTAGTTTTAATTAAATTACGGATATATTAGGAGCCAATCAGTAAGTGCTTGACCGCAATTTTGTTTTGGTTAATATTTGCTTCTGTAGTCCACCCCCACGTATATAGATGGGCTAGTATGGTCCTGTAAAAAGTCATATGGAATTAAAACAATAACTCCCTTATTCCCATCTATTGTACTTTTTTATGGAATCCGAGCCCCTCATTCATGTTCCCCTCTAGCCCATGATGCTTGGCACATTCTTCTTCCATCTCCTTCCATCCTTGAATTTTGTTTGCGCCAATAAATATATTGATCACCACCTTCTGTCATCAATTCATGTAGTGGGTTTCAGCACATGTGTATCTTGTTTTGATGACCATTTTTGTGTGCGTAATTTATAATGTCGTTTTGGCATCGTTGTTGGAAGCTGAACTGTATTATTTTGTTCAAATACTGTCTACAGTGAAAAGGGAAGGTTAATTTATTATGCTTTTTAAAATTCCACAGGTGAATGATGTAGTACTTGCAGGAAATACTCTTGTCTCGTGTTCTTCTGACACCACTCTTAAGGTTATCAAAAATTTTTCATTCACTTCGGAGAATTTGCTTTCTGTTTCTTAACTGAAACCTTCTGTTTTGTTCCACTATAGACATGGAATTGCTTATCTGATGGAGCTTGTACACGGACTCTGCGTCAACACACTGATTATGTCACCTGTCTCTCTTCTGCGGAGAAAAATGTCAGCTTGCTTTGAAAGCTTTCAGTACTATTTTGAATTCGTTAGTGATGGAGTATATTCTGTTGCGCCAACGAATAATCTGCATAGTAGGAAAAAAAGGATTTTAGAGTCTCGTCAATTTCTTTTTCTTCACATAACTATGAATTTCTGATATGCTTGAGATATATTGAAATTCAGAGCAATATTATCGCCTCTGGTGGTCTTGGTGGGGAGGTCTTTATATGGGATATGGAAGCTGCTCTTCGTCCAACACAGAGATCTGACGCAGCAGATGATGAAACTTCTAATGGTATTGTCTGCTCGGCAAATTCTGGGGCTCCTATGACAAGTCTACGGCCTATTAACTCAAGCAATAATATCTCTGTGCAAACGACTCCGTCACATGGGTACAGTCCAGTTTCGGCTAAGGGTCACAAACAATCAGTATATGCTCTGGCAATGAATGAAACAGGGAGCTTGCTTGTTTCTGGTGGAACTGAAAAGGTAAACTTGGTTTTACTTGTTATATCTCGTTTTTTTGTAATTCTAGTTGTATGGATAAGCTGTTGTGATACTAAATGAACGCTCTCCCAAAATTTACCACCTATCATTTATCTGTGTGGAATCACTTTGTCACTTGTTAATGACCACACTTCCCTCGAATACTTAACAGGTAGTTCGTGTATGGGACCCTAGAACCGGGTCAAAGAACATGAAACTGAGAGGGCATACTGATAATATCAGAGCCTTGCTTCTGGATTCCACCGGCAGGTTAGAAATTAGATTTCGGAAATGAATCATACCTTTGTCAATTTCCATATTATTTAGCTTTTGTGATATCTAAGACACACTCAACATTTCAAATATTTGTCTTATAAAGGAACCATTTACTTGGCCATTTTCTAAAATTGAGCAAGAAGATCATGCTTCATTTTGTGGATTATAACGGTGAAACATCAACAGTGAACTTCCCTTTTAACAAGATTTCGAATTGTTTTGGTTTTATAATTTGACGGTTCGAGAATATGTAGTTGCATAATGATAGCAATTTTGTCATACATGAATGATATACTATGGTTAGAATTTTTTTTTTGAAGCTCAAAAACGGCGGACGCACTCGTTGGTGCTCGCCCCAAATTTATTGGAAAAAAACAAAGTTGAGAAGATACTTACAGCGAGTATGCGGAGAAAAAAAGGGAGAAAGAAGAAAACCAAAGAAAAAACCGAAGGTATCACGATACGATACCTCCCCTACAACAAGGACCCCCTAGGCAACAGACCAATCACATACCATACGTGAAGCAGAGATGAGGACGTTTTCCGAGTAGAAGCGCTGGCCAGCAAACAGGGCTTCATTCCTAGCAATCCAGATGCACCATAGCCGGGAAATAGAAGTCAGAATGTCGTTCCTACTCCTCGCCCGAGAACGAACCAAGCAACCGCAGAAGGAGGCGGAATCCGAGGTGTCAAGCCAAGCCAAATCCGCCCAAATGACTTGCGTTTTCCCACAACGGAAGAACAGGTGGTCAGTAGACTCGTCCTCCAGATTGCACAGACCACAGGTGGGCGAAACCGAAGGGAAGAGAACAGAACACCGGCTGCGAGTTAAGAGACGCCCACGACGGAAAAGCCATAAGAAGATACCAATTCGTTCTGGAACCCTGAGACCCCAAAAGAATTGACAATCCCGAATCAAAGAATCATCAGCCACAGGCAAGGGCGGGAGGAGAGCCCGGTAGGCCTCGCGGATGGAGAAGGAGCCGTCCTTCCAACAAAGGTGATCGCGACCCACAGAAGGTAAAGGCGAGTCCGCAAGAACCTCCAGTAAAGCCATGAAATCCAATTGGCGCTGTTCGGAAAGGATGCCCAAAAATCTGGGCCCCCAAGCAGCCCCGTCCCAGTAAGAAGCAACCCTTGCGTCTTTGTCATCCACCAACGCGTAGAGGCGAGGAAAAACATCCTTAAGAGGCCCCCTACCAGTCCAATCATCGCCCCAAAAGCGGATGAGCAAGCCATTCCCCAACTTAGTGACGAAAAGAGCATGGTTACGGACCATAATATTCCCAATATGACGAGCGAAATGAGAGGGAGAGCCCAATAGGCGAGCATCCAAACCCAAACACCGGTCGACCCCCACAGCCAACCTCAAGAAGTTAATCATTACATTATCCTCCGGACCCCACAGGCGAGTCACCCATTTGAGAAGGAAAGCCTCGTTCACGACATCCAACCGCCTCACCGCCAGCCCCCCCTTCTTCTTTGGCCGAGCCACATCGTCCCAAGCGACCAAAGGAACACCGCCGCGCACAGCCCCCTTCTTACCCCAAAGAAAAGACCTCAAACAAGAGTCCAACCGCCGACGGACCCCCTTGGGCATACCTTTCACAGAGAAAAAGTAGATTGGCATAGAAGAAAGAACGGACTTGAGAAGAACCAAACGACCTCCCCGAGAGAGGATAGCGGCGCGCCAGCCAGCCAAGCGAGCAACCATGCGATCCACCAGCGGCTGCCAATCACGTAAGCGTGCCCGACCCGTAGTCAACGGGAGCCCAAGATAGTCCAGTGGAAGAGCACCTACGGGACAGCGCAAGATCCTCGAGCAGACCTCAACCTCCTCAGGGGGAGTGTGAAAGGGGACCATAGAGGATTTATTATAGTTGATGAGAAGCCCCGACGCCTCACTAAAGAGCTCCAATGTGATAGCCATCCCAGCAACATTCGACGCCCCGCCCTCGATGAAGCAAATGGTATCATCCGCGAACTGAATAATCGGCATAGAGACGGGCCCAATGGAGCAACCACGGGACAGGCCTGCCGCCACCACGTTATGAATCATGCTGGATAACACATCAGCGGCCAGGACGAAAAGTAAAGGAGCAATGGGGCAACCTTGCCGAATTCCCCGGCGTGGCTGGAAAAAACCCCCCGCCAAGCGGCCATTGAGAGAAACCGAGAGAGAGGCAGTCGAAACGCAACGTCGCACCCACGAAATCCATAACGGTGGGAATCCCCGCCTCTTAAGAACAGACCATAAAAACCGCCAATCCAGAGAGTCATAGGCTTTAGAGAAATCGATTTTCCATAGAATCCCCCTAACCTCATTTTTGTGCCAAGCATGGATAATTTCGGATGCCACCGCATAGCAATCACCAATTTGCCTACCCTTAATAAAAGCCGCCTGGGAAGGCGAGATGAGTGAATCAAGAAGCAGAGCCAGCCGTCGAGCCAAGACCTTCGCAATGATAAGGTAAATGGCATTTGAAATGGAGATTGGCCGGAAATCTTCAATGCGGTTGGCAGAAGAGGACTTGGGAATGAGAGCAATAATAGACTTGTTAAGCTTATTAAAACCGTTGTTGCCAGAGCAAAATTCGCTAGCGACCTCCAAGACATCCTGGGAGATGACATCCCAAAATTCCCGATAGAAAAAAACGGGGAAGCCATCCGGTCCCGGGGCTGCGTCAAAGTTAAGAGCCCAAACCGCCTCTTTTAATTCCTCCAGAGTAATCTGACCAATAAGGCGATTTGCGTCCGCCTGATGGAGCACAGCGGCGCCCCTACCTGACCACCGCCACTGACGCGGAGCCCTGCACCCATACCACTCCTTGAAGTAAGCCGACACCGCCATACCCAATTTCCGCTCCCCCTGCACCTGAGAGCCATTAATAAGCAAAGAAGAGATAGAATTGGATCGCCGGCGACCCGAAGCGACCCTGTGAAAGAACGAGGTATTAGCGTCTCCCTCCTTTAACCATCGCAACCGAGAACGTTGTCGCCATTCAATCACACGCTTCCGATCCTCAAGCCTGACCTTATCCAAAGCAGTGGCGCGAGCAAGCAACTCGTCCTGATTAAGGTCACGATCATTCTCAATACGGTCGAACCGCAAAATAACTTCATCCGCCTCCACGCGGGTGGCAATGCGGGCAGAACGAATGTCCTTTTTAAATGACGCCAGCAGCTTCCTGAGAGATGAAATCTTATAATCAAAACGACTAGCAGCACTGCCAGATGGTGAAAGCTGGGACCAATGATGTCGCACGAGATCACGAAATCCAGACTCCAATAGCCAAGAGCGTTCAAAGCGGAACATGCAATGCGGACGGAGCTCTTCCCCATTCGACCAAAAAATAGGATTGTGATCCGAGAAAGATCTCGGTTTCGAGGAGACAAAACATAAGGGGAAACAATCCATCATAGAGTTATTTGCCAAAAAGCGATCAATCCGCGACCGCGAAGAGGTATTCCGCCAAGTGAAAGAGATGTGTATAATACTATGGTTAGAATTGAAGTTTAAATGTGTAGCATTTAGCTCTTAAAGTTCTGGAAGTGGTTTGTCCAATTAGATTTAATTAAGAATTGTTCAACCATAGTTCTTGAACCGGTTGAGAGGTGTGTAGTTTTTCACCACTTTGAAATTGAAGTGTTTTGTAAAGAACATTTAAACAGAGCTTTGTCGGCATTTTTGATAGTTTTTTTACAAGCGATGTAGCCTTGCTCATTATGACCAGCTTTACCTTTTTTTTGTGTCCACTGATAAATTCGACATGAGTTTGTACATGTTGATGCACATATTGTAAATAATCCAAGATCCATCTAACCAACTGTCAGGGGATATATCTCACTAACATTTTTCAACATTATAATATACTATCGGGATTTTTGAGAATCTGTCTGTAGATTTATATATATCACCTAGCACATTTTTAGCGTATTGATTCTGATCACCCCCTAAAGCTACTTTCTTTGTGTGCAGTGATATTTTAGTGGATTCATGGGCTTGGCTGTTGGTTAGAGTTCAATTTATCTTTGGCGGGAATTTCGGTCACGGATTTCCTGTGCTGTTGGTCAATGTCAGTCAAAAGAAATATATAGTTTCTGGAAATTTTGTCCATCTTTCAGAGTCAGCTATAATGAAATTTGTAATTTAGTTGGAGTCCAAACCGTTGGAAAATGCTTTTGCCATTTCACTTGTCACCTTGAAGATCAAAGTTTTCTTTGCCTTGTTGACCAAAATATTTCTAATAATATCTACTAATAAATGAATTGTGTTTTTCTTAAAGAGATACGGAACTGTTTTATGTACAGTACTGCATTTTATTATCTTTTTTCTGAAAAAGATGCTTCCATCTTGTCGTGCACTGCACGCGTCTGATGCGCTCTGCATTATATTCTGCAATGTGCACTACTACACATTTCATTGCATTGGTTGACAATTTTTCCTCTGGCCTTTTGCAGGTTTTGTTTGTCTGGATCATCTGATTCCATGATCCGGTAATATGCTTGCTTCTATCGCTATTTTCTTCGAAAATTTTAATTTTGCCCACAAACTAGTACATGTTTTACTAAAATCTATTTATCTTGCCAGTTTTGTTTCTAATAACCAAATCTTTTTTAAAGTAACTCACAAAAAGATTCATCATGTTAGAGCCTTGTATGAGTGCTGGTTCGTGTAATTTCAGCTTGTTCAATTCGAACTCCTACTCGTTTTCCTTTAAAAAAAACATTACATGCCCACATATTTTAAAATGCACTCTCAAGTATGCAAAGCTTTGTTAGTGTTATATTTCGTGTATCTTAAGGACCACAACAAAGTGAATTACGGCTCTAGTATGTTCAATAGTGTTTAACTATTTCCCCAACTTTACTGCTATCCTACATTTTTTTGAAAGAGGCCACTAGCCTACATGTTAAATTTTCATGATGGAACGTTACCGCATGTTCAATAGCCTACATTTTTGGGGCGAACACCGCTGAGTGTCTCCCCCTTCTCTTGGGCTTCAAAAAAAATGATGGAACGTTACCCATACGATTTATCCACACTCAAAATAGGTGCTACATTAACTTAGTGTTACTTTTATATTTCTGTTAGGGTTGGAGTAATGACGACTGATTGTAATACATGTATAAATAACTGTTCTTTCCCTAACAATAAAGCGAACACTTTTTCGCTTATACCGGTGTACATCCATGTTGACATTTATGTTGGCATACATCATGGACCTAGTTTTGATGCATTCCAATTTAAATGAGGGGTTTGTTGCAAAATTTCACTTCACATTCTTTTTTGGACAAAAAATGTAAAACCTCATTGGTAGCCATGGAAAGAGAGTAATGACTTGTTTAATATGAGGGGTTGTAGGGCTCTCTTATTTAGAGAGGAGAAAACCTAGCAGGAAAATTACATAATAGAATCAGAATAAATAAGTAAATACAAAATAAATCTCAACACTCCTTCCCAAGATGGAGCATAGATGCCAATCGTGTTCAACTTGGAACAACACCTCTAGAATGACCCCCTGGCTAGGGCCTTGGTAAAAACATCTGTGTTTTGTTCCACAAACTAGTACATGTTTTACTAAAATCTATTTATCTTGCCAGTTTTGTTTCTAATAGTCAAATCTTTTTTAAATTAACTCACAAAAAGATTCTTGCATCATGTTAGAGCCTTGTATGAGTGCTGGTCCGTGTAATTTCAGCTTGTTCAATTCGAACTCATACTCGCTTTCCTTTAAAAAAAACTTTACAAACCCACATATTTAAAAATGCACTCTCAAGTATGCAAAGCTTTGTTAGTGTTATATTTCGTGTATCTTAAGGACCACAACAAAGTGAATTACGGCTCTAGTATGTTCAATAGTGTTTAACTATTTCCCCGACTTTACTGCTATCCTACATTTTTTTTGAAAGAGGCCACTAGCCTACATATTAAATTTTCATGATGGAACGTTACCCATACGATTTATCCACACTCAAAATAGGTGCTACATTAACTTAGTGTTACTTTTATATTTCTGTTAGGGTTGGAGTAATGGCGATTGATTGTAATACATGTATAAATAACTGTTCTTTCCCTAACAATAAAGCGAACATTTTTTCGCTTATACCGGTGTACATCCATGTTGACATTTATGCTGGCATACATCATGGACCTAGTTTTGATGCATTCCAATTCAAACGAGAGGTTTGTTGCAAAATTTCACTTCACATTCTTTTTTGGACAAAAAATGTAAAACCTCATTTTGGTAGCCATGGAAAGAGTGTAATGACTTGTTTAATATGAGGGTCGTAGGGCTCTCTTATTTAGAGAGGAGAAAACCTAGCAGGAAAATTACATAATAGAATCAGAATAAATAAGTAAATACAAAATAAATCTCAACACTCCTTCCCAAGATGGAGCATAGATGCCAATCGTGCTCAACTTGGAACAACACCTCTAGAATGACCCCCTGGCTAGGGCCTTGGTAAAAACATCTGTTGTTTGTTCCACAAACTAGTATATGTTTTACTAAAATCTATTTATCTTGCCAATTTTGTTTCTAATAGCCAAATCTTTTTTAAAGTAACTCACAAAAAGATTCTTGCATCATGTTAGAGCCTTGTATGAGTGCTGGTCTGTGTAATTTCAGCTTGTTCAATTCGAACTCATACTCGCTTTCCTTTAAAAAAAACTTTACAAACCCACATATTTAAAAATGCACTCTCAAGTATGCAAAGCTTTGTTAGTGTTATATTTCGTGTATCTTAAGGACCACAACAAAGTGAATTACCGCTCTAGTATGTTCAATAGTGTTTAACTATTTCCCCGACTTTACTGCTATCTTACACTTTTTTTGAAAGAGGCCCACTAGCCTACATGTTAAATTTTCATGATGGAACGTTACTCATACGATTTATCCACACTCAAAATAGGTGCTACATTAACTTAGTGTTACTTTTATATTTCTGTTAGGGTTGGAGTAATGTTAGGGTTGGAGTAATGGCGATTGATTGTAATACATGTATAAATAACTGTTCTTTCCCTAACAATAAAGAGAACACTTTTTAGCTTATACTGGTGTACATCCACGTTGACATTTATATTGGCATACATCATGGACCTAGTTTTGATGCATTCCAATTTAAACGAGGGGTTTGTTGCAAAATTTCACTTCACATTCTTTTTTGGACAAAAAAATGTAAAACCTCATTGGTAGCCATGGAAAAAAATAATGACTTGTTTAATATGAGGGTCGTAGGGCTCTCTTATTTAAAGAGGAGAAACCCTTGTAGGAAAATTACATAATAGAATCAGAATAAATAAGCAAATACAAAATAAATCTCAACACTCCCTCCCAAGATGGAGCATAGATGTCAATCGCGCTCAACTTGGAACAACACCTCTAGAATGACCCCCTGGCTAGGTCCTTGGTAAAAACATCTGTGGTCTGTTCCGCTGAACTGACGTGGGAAATAGCGGTAAAACCCTTTGGAATCATATCTCGTATGTAATGACAATCTACCTCAATGTGTTTGACCCTCTCATGAAAAGTTGGATTGTTGGTAATGAAGAAAGCAACCTAGTTGTCGCAAAGTAACTGCATGGGAAAAGGCGGGTCAACAACTAGGTTTGTCGGAACGGAATTGACCCACATCATTTCAGCGCTCCCATGTGCCATAGCTCTGTACCATGACTCTGCACTAGAGCTAGCAAGCGTAGCCTGCTTCTTGCTTTTCCATGATACAAAATAACTCCCTATAAAAACAATAAAATTGGAGTAGACTTCATGTCCTTAGGGCATCCTGCATAATCTGCATCTGTACACATTGTGATGGTAAGGGATTTCCACTGCTAAATAGCAATCCTTTACCTGGAGAAGACTTTAGATACCTAATGATCATGTGAACTGCGTCCATGTGTGCTTGTCGCGGCTGCTCCACCAACTGGCTGACTTTGCTCATTGTAAAGGAGATGTCCAACATGGTCATAGTTATGTAGAGGAGCTTCCCAACAAGCTCCCTGTACCTCTTCTTGTCCACCTTATTATATCATCATCGTGATGCTTCATGCTAGGGTCCATGGGAGTTGTGCCAGGTCTGCAGTCTGCCATTCCTGTCTCTGAGAGAGGATTTGTAATGTACTTCCTCCGTCTCATCACAAAACCTCTCTGGTTTGGGCGTACTCGAGCCCAAGGAAGTATTATAATTTGCCAAGGTCCTTGGTGATAAACTATTGTCCAAAGAACTCCTTAGCCTCACTGATGCCCTGTAAGTCATCTCCTGTAACAACGATGTCATCAACCTAAAGTAGAACTGTAGAATGATCATGACACCTCTCTGTATCACCTGTACAAAAGTGAGTGATCTCCAGTCGATCTTGTGAAGCCCTGCTGTTTTATCAAGTTTGAGAGCTTTTGGAACCATGCCCTGAGACTTTATTTGAGGTGCCTTATGAAGTCTGCATATCTCCTGACACTCCCGCTCAACAACAAACCTAGGTGGCTGTTGCATATAGACTTCCTTCTGCATGTCACCATATAGAAAATCATTCTTCACATCCACTTGGGAGTCTGGGACAAAGACCAAAGACCAGTCTATTATATTGGTGACAGCATCCCAAATGATGCTTTTTAGATTTTATTTCTATTTCTATTAGTTATTGAAAGGGCATAAATTTTCCATATAGTTAGAGGAAGATGTTCTTTGCTATATCAAAGTATTGAGTAAAATAATCTTCCTATGATCTATTCTTTATCTCTTGTTCGATTTTCTCTCCTCAATTTCCTACCTAACTCTCCCATAACTCTCCCCTGACTTTTTCCTTTTTTCCCTTTCCTTCTATCTAACTATGCCCACTAAGTCCCTCTCTTTCCCCCTACTCCCTTCCCTCCCTCGTCCTCTTCCTTTGTTCTTTTCCTCCTCTCTCGACCTCTTTTCCTTCTCCCTACATACCCGTCTCTTCATTGTGCAGCTACAACGAACCCCCTCCCCTTGTTCCCTGTGCCCATCACCCCACACGAACCACCATACTTCCCTCCTGCTTCCGATTACACCATCGCCTCGTTTAGGTTTTTGAGTAAGGAGGAATTTGATATCTACCTTGTCATTAGTTAGCCATATGCTAGAATCGGTAAGTTAGTCTATCATACTAGCTTGAGTATGTGTGAAAGCGGCTGCAAGCATAGTCGACATTTCATCCTTCGATTAGGACTAGGGAGATGAGAGCGAGAGCGAGTGAGAGCGTGAGTGAAAGTGAGAGCGACCCTGATGGGGAGAGGGTCGGCTCTCAGGGAGATCGTAGGGCCACTGGAAATGAGGGAGAGTGGTGAGAAGATGTGGAAATGGAGGAGCCCACGGGAGATGGCCCTTGGAGCCTTTCCAAGGAGAAGAAGCTTGGTTCAAGGTCGGGAATAGCACTGCAAGGTGGTGCTATCGGTGCATAGCCACATGCCACCTTTCCATGAGATGCGCGTTGCTGGTGCAAATCTTTTTCGGATGCAGACTATCAGGATATCGATGGAGGGATTGTCCCGTGAGAGGGAAGCGCTAGAAGCCAACAACTATGGTGTTTAGCGTCGATGACGAGGGCCTTGTTCACTCGACGAAGAACCCTGAGGTTGCAGAACAGACTCCTCCCCATGGACTGACGTCTGATAAAGCTTAGGGTACCTTTCTTTTGCTCCTATCGAAGGAGCCTTTAAAGGAATACCTGTTGGACTGGTTCGTGGTGGGAGAAGGTGATCGAAAGATTTTGTGAAATCAAAGGGAGAGGATTTTCATGGTGAAGGAAGGTGGCATCAACATAGACACGGTGTGGCTCAAGGGAGGTGCGCTTTGCACTCGAGGACTATCGTCGTAGGGCGCCAAAGAAGCAATTGTAGGGGCGTTGGAGTACGACCTATCTCTCGAGTCAAGATGTGCGATCAAGTGGAGGAGATCTCGTTTCTTGGATGGAGGCATTGGGGATGGAGAGATGGCATGGAAACTTGCCGTGGCTGGGATTCCGCTGAGATGTATGAAAAATGAGGTGTTGGGGGAATCTCTGGAGTATATCGGCGATGTTGGGGAGGTCTGAAGCATCGACATTAGGCCAGGTGCGGGGTAGGAGGTGGTGCTCTTGATGAAGGGGCAACGACCACAATCACCTCTTCGTGCGACGCTGTGGATCAGTCAGACGCTCGTGCCGCTGTGCCTTGCGGTCGTAGAAGGAGGGGGTGGATTGAGGAAGGCTACTGATGTCGGAGAGGATCCATGCCTCGCTTGCCGACAGGATGGCCGATGGTTGGTGCCATCAGGGAAGACGAAGCCCAAAGGTCAGTCTTGGGAATCCCTACCATCATGTTTGGGACATTAAAGGCGTCGACATTTGGTGATTCATTTGGGGGTTCATACGCGAACCACTGGTCGAACCTGAATAGGTCTGACCACTTGAACCCGATAATTGGAGCTACTCTCTCAAACCGATTATGGGGACTTTGGTTCAAAACCCATATAAGTAGTCTCCATCCATGAACCTGGTTTCGAGGGTCCAGTTCCCATAGCCGAATAGGCATCTTTCGGATCCCCCAATTCCAAATGTTGCAGTCCACTATTCCGGTTCAGTTAGCGAACCTACAACAGGGATGAATCTCAGCCCGATTTTAAAGGTGGGCGATTCCTAAGGCGATACAGCTCGGAGGAGGCCCTTCTTGGCCGCTGCTCCATACAGACTCCAACAATTGGTGATGAGCACATCCACGTAGTCACATGCGTGCTCTCCTTTGACCTTGGTGGTCGACTTCTCGGGTTTATCGTCATCTTAGGAGCGAAGAAGGATTGTGACGACCCATGACAATGGGCTTGGAGGCGGGATTGCAGACCTTTGACTTGGAGGTGGGGAGACAAATCGAAGAAAGATTAAGAATCCGTCAGGTAAGGTGAAGAACGTGAGCGAGATGGAGCACAAAGGTTCGCTGTGGGCACAAAGGGCCAAGATCCCTGCCCGGGTCAAAGTCTTCTTGTGGTGCCTCAGGAGAAACCGCCTATGTGATAAGGTGAGAAGAGGGATGATTTTGGGTACGACGGAGCTGCAGTGTGACAGGTGCGAGGAGGAGGCGGAGGACGCATACCACATCTTCTTCGGTTGCAGGACATCGGCACAGGTTTGGGATGCTGCGGGGATCTCCTGGATCCAGACTTCCGACCTGGATTCTTTTTGGGGGTCTATCTGTTCGATGGGGCTTGGGTCCTCTAGGGATGTGTCTATGCTCTTTGCCGCTCTTTGGGCTATCTGGCTTGGCAGGAACGACCTTATTTTCAAGGGGCATCATTTTTATTGGGAAATGTAGTGGCCCATTGTAATGCTGTTTACAATTTTTGGGTTTCTAACTGATGTACCGGTACCTGTTTTGATACTTAATGAAGTTTGTGGTGTGGTGACTCCTGCCTTGGGAGGGCTCCCCCTTATTTTCTAGTAAAAAAAAGGTTGAACCCAGTTGGGCTAGGCTCCTGTGCAATGAGCAAGATGTTCGCCTTCTCGCGGAAGCGGTGTAGGGCGAATCCTTTGGATTGGGAGTTGATATTGCTGGAGAATAAGCGGGAAGTGGGAGGTGTGGAAGGTCCGGTGACTGGAGATGGGAACATGAGGGGAATGCAGTGGCGATAGAAGGCAAAGAGGGATTGATGGTACGGTTGCTGAGACGGAGAGGGGGAAGCATCTGATTGGGGCTATATATGCTTGTTTGTTTCGCGATGAGTATACTTCTTGTTTTCATTGCAATGCGATGGAAAAATATGAGCATCTATTCTTTGGATGTGGGAGTTGTGAGGTGTGGGCCAGACTTTCCGTTCCTGGACTGGTTACTTGCAGGTCTTCTGATTTATGGGACTTGATTGCCGCTACTTGGCCTGGATTGGAAGTCAATCTCTCCATGGCTATTGTGGCGGTTTGGTCCATATGGCTGGCTTGGAATAGACTCATCTTTAGGATGGGAGTTTTTGTGGAAAATGTAATCTAATCAGCTAAGTTTCTTTGAGGTTTGTCTATCTAGTGTGATATCCTTGCGCTTGTTAAACTTCTGATTAATTAAGAATTTTTTTGGGCACAAACATTATCGGAGACCAACTCAGCCATGGTCGGCCATGAGCTCGAGTAAATGAGGTAGGTTGTGTTAGGTAGCCGACAACCAACGTATAACAGTTGGAGATAAATTCCTAAATAGTATTTTAGAAAATAGTATTTAAGAATTTATCTCAAGGCAATCAGATCTTTTCAATATGGATTTAAGCAAATATTTAGATTACGTTGGGGTGTTTCCTATTAGGGATGCATTTTATCACCCGAATGCAATGAGAAATTGGCAAGGGTCATTACATCGCCGCTCGAATATAGTTCAAAATTTGCAAAGTTTCTCGCATGAGGAACCCATGTGAATAAATAAGCTAGTTTCGCTGGATCGCCACTCGGATGCAATCCAAAATTTGCAAGGGTTCTCGTATGATGGACGCATGTGAGTAAAGAAGTTAGTCTAAAATAGGTTGCAAAAGAAGCTGAGGATATGTAGTTGGAATATTGAAACTTTGACAGGCAAATCGATGGAGATAGTAGATATGATGGAAAGACAGAAGATTCAGATACTATGTCTCCAAGAGACAAAATGGGTTGGAGAGAAAGTAAGGGAGATCGAGATGGCATTCTTTACATTATGGTATTTAGGTAAAGAGGGGTAGAAATGGTGTTGGAGTGGTTGTTAACAAGGATTTGGGGGCCGGGGGAGGACCTCTGCTGTGATGTGATTCGGCGGATCTATGGCGTGGGGGGGACGCTGCCTTCACAGATCCCCCGTATTGCCTATCCCACACGTTTCTGGAGAGGGGTTGTGAAGGTCTTCTTAAAGAATATTGCGCTTTTTAGGCCTGTCCTTGGTGGGGGAGATTCTTTCTCTTTTTGGACGGACGATTAGTCGGGGGGGGGGGGGGGGGGCTTTGCTCGCGCTTATCTCGGTTGTATGCCTTGGCTGATGACAAATTTTGTTCGGTTGCGGACTGCTGGGTTGATGGTAATTGGTGCCCCACCTTCGTGGCGAACTTCTCGGACTAGAGGCTGGAGGATTTCTTGGTCTTGCTCGATGCTGTGAGGGAGGTGGGGCATCCTTCGGGGGGCCGGGATCACTGGTCTTGGAGGGGGGGCCCTTTCTCGGTCAAGAAGGCCTTCGGGGCTATTGCTCGGCCGTCGCCGTCGCATTCGGAGATGCTTAGTCGGGATTGTGCTTATCTTTGGGCTCTCAGGCTTCCGGAGAGAATTGGTTTCTTTCTTTGGCTGCTTAGGAGACAGAGGCTGATGACGAGGGACCGATGTGCCAGGCTTTTGCGCTCCATCTCTGACAGGTGCTTGCTTTGCAATGAGTCGATTGAGTCCGTGAAACACCTCTTCTTCCTATGTCCCGTGGTGAGTCAGGTCTGGCAGGGGGCTGGCGTGGACTGGTGCTGCACGGACGACTTCCAGACCTTCTGGAGCGCGTTTCGCTCAAACAAGGATAGACCGAAGGTGGAGATTTTCCATCCGGTGGCCATTCTGTGGGCGATCTGGAGGGGTAGGAATGACTTGCTATTCTCGGGCCAAAGATTCTATAAGGAAAACGTGTGGTTCTTTGCTAAGCGTTTGGTGGAGGACTGGGTATTGTAATGGGCCTTTATAGCAGCGTCTGGTTGTAATATCCCCTTTCTTCTTTTTTCTTTTTTTATTCTTTAATAAAGGCGTGGGGCGTGCACCTTCGAGTGTATCCCCCTCATTTTTGGATTTCAAAAAAAAACAAGGATTTGAAAGATAGTGTGGTTGAGGTGCAAAGATTTAGGCATAGGATTATTTTGCTAAAATAGATGCTGGAAGAAGTTATGAAAATAATCTCAGTTTATGCACCACAAGTTGGTTTAGAGGAAATGATTAAACATGCACTTTGCCTTAAGAGGATTTGGATAAGATTATGCTAGGAATCCCACAAAGAGAGATGATTTGCCTAGGTGAAGATCTTAATGGACATGTTAGAAAGGATGCTTCATGATATGCTAGTGTTCATGGAGGCCATGGCTTTGGGGATAAAATGAAAAGGGAAAAGTCGGTCTGAATTTTGTAACAACTTATAACCTTTTCATAGCACGGATTCTCTTCAAGAAGAGGGAGGGGGATTTAAACAAATAGGCGCCTATCAGTGACCTGACTGGAACAAAAAATAGATTAATTTACGATGAGGTGAAGAGATCGATTGTGTTGTAAAGATCACAAAGTAATCGCAGGAGAGAGCTTGACATCTCAACGTCGCTTGCTAGTCATGGATGTGCAAGTAGAAAGGTTGGCATAGAAGCGGATGATTCCCAAGATCATTACAACTAAATGGTGCAATCTTCAATTGAAACAATCAAGCTTCAAGGAGAAGGTTTTAGAAAACTTATCTTGTGATTGCAATGGAAGTGCAAACGAGATGTGGGAGGCGGTAGCATCTTGTATCCGAAGGATAGCCAAAGTGATGCTAGGAGAGTCTAAGGGAGGAGTTCCAAGCCAAAAGGAGGCTTGGTGGCGGAGTGAAGCGGTGCAAGAGAAGTTTAAAATTAAAAGAGCTTGCTTTTAAGCTATGTATACGGATAAAACATAGGAAACTACCACAAACTACAAAATAGCGAAGAAGGAACATGGCCTCAAATTTCAGCGAATTTCGGTCGAATTTCTGTCGAATATTGATATCCTGTCGAAATCGAAATTCGACCAAAATGACCGAAATGGCAGAAATATGGGGGCCCTAGTACAAAAAATGATCGAAATAACCAAAATTTCGGTCGAATTTCCGTCGAACTTCGACCGAAATGATCGAAGTTTCGATCGAATTTCCATCGAAATTCGACCGAAATTCTGTTTCGGACGGTCATCGAAATGATGACCGAAACCGACATTTAGGGCCTTGGAAGGAAGTAAAAAGCCTATATGTGCGTCCAAGTCGAAAGCTTATGAAATTTTGTACAAAAAACTCGACTCAAAGGAGGGTCAGAAGGATATATTCAACTTGGCCAAAGCAAGAGAAAGAAAGATAAAAAATCTTTCTCAAGTGAGATGCATCAAGGTCGAGGAAGGACATGTTCTTGTTACTCAAAAGGATATAGAGACTAGATGGAAGCAGTATTTCTATAAGTTTTTCATTTTGGAAGGGAATAGAGAGATTATTTTGGGAGATCTTGATGGTAGCGAATGTTATAAAAATCATGCACATTGTTTTTTTGAAGACAAAATGGGGAAACACGCAGTGGTGTCCGCCCCAAATTATATTAATAATAAGTAAGGAATTACAACCAAGATCAAATTACAAAAGCCATGACTCAAGAAGAGTCATGGAGTGTATACAAACATTCTCTTGGTAGAACCTTTGACCCAAAAATAGAAAGGCATTTCTAGAAAGCCAGATACACCACACTACTGCAAGAGGATTAAGCAGATCCTTTCTCAGGCGTTGCATAGCCAGAACCAAAGAAGCCCAGAAGGATTCAAGGCTCCAAACACAAACCCCGTCCAGGTTGGAGTTGCCCCAGATAGGCGCCATACACGAACAGAGGAAAAAGGGTGCTCTACTGATTTAATTCCGCTCCCACAAAGAAGGCATCTGTCCAAGACCTCCCCAAACAATCTTACACATCGATCCCTTGTCATTATTCTCTTTCACTTGAAAAGCCACAAGAAGAAACTGTCCCTCTTAGGGACCCCAAGTTGCCAGATAAAGTTGCAATCCCTAACCATATCATCCGTCCTCGAGGGAGGTGGTCTACATATTGCCCCGCAGGCCTTCTTGACAGAGAAAGAGCTCCCTTTCCAAACCCAGTGGTCGCGACCCTTAGATGACCCTCACGAGTACCTCAGGGAGTCAAGCAAAAGCAGGAACTATTACAGGCGCCGATCAGAAAAATTTGCGGAGAATATGGGCATCCAATATCCATCGCTCCAGTAGCTGGCAAGTGGCAACACAGACCTCACGATCCTCCTCCGAAGCAAAGAGGCGAGGAAAACGATTGCTTAGTGGTCCATATTTCGACCAGTCGTCCTCCCAGAAAGCAAATGACTCACCATTCCCTAGAACATGACGGAAATTGTCATAGAAATGCGGAACAACCTTTATAATCCTCTTCCAGAAAGCTGACGGCTTCAATCCCGGATTGCCAACCAGCAAGGTCGGGCGGGAAATGTCGTAAATGTAACGGAGGAGAGCGCAATCTTCACTCCTCCCCTAAAGCCTGCTCACCCATTTCAATAGCAGAGCCTCGTTCATCACTTCCAAGCGGATACAAAGAAAGGAAGTAGAGGAGGCTTTAAAGGTTATGGAGCTTGGGAAAGGGGTATGGCCCAATGACATTCCTATAGAAGTTTGGAGAGGTCTAGGTGACCGAGGTTTGACTTGGCTCACAAATTTATTCAATGTTATTTGATGAAGTAAGGAAATGCTTGAAGAATGGAGGAAAAATATTGTGGTGCATCTTTATAAGAATAAAGGAGACATTCAAAATTGTTCGAATTATAGGGATATCAAACTGATGAGACATACTATGAAAATTTGGTAACATGTGATTGAAAGAAGGTTGCAGCAAGTTCCAAAATAATTGAAAACCAATTCGGATTCATGCCAGGTCGCTCAACTATTGAAGATATCCACTTGTTGAGGAGAACAATGGAGATTTATAAAGCTAAAAAGAAGAGCCTTCTTTTGATTTTTATTGCTTTGGCGAAGGCTTATGATTCAATCTCAAGGGAGATCTCATGGAGAGATTTGGAGAAGAGACAAGTACCTGTCATATACATTAATCTTATAAAGGATATGCATAATTGGGCTTCATCTTGTGTAAAGATCCTGTCTGAGAGGACCGACTATTTTAACTTTAGCATCAGTCTGCATCATGGTTAAGCTTTGAGTCCATTCCTTTTTACTTTGATTATGGACGTGTTGACTAATCACATTTAGGATGAGATACCTTGGTGTATGTTGTTCATCGATGATATTGTGTTGATTGACGAGACGAGAGATGTAGTAAATGAGAATATGAATGTTTGGAGATATGCCTTAGAGATCAAAGGATTTCGTATAAGTAATCTAAGTCTGTATATATGGAGTGTACATTTGATGGGAACAACAGTGAAGGACTTTAGGTGAAGATTGGTGACGATAACATTAAGAAGAAAGATTCTTCTATATACTTGGGATCTATTTTGCAACAATATGGGGAAATTGATGGAGATGTTACTTATAGAATAAGTGCAGGTAGGCTAAAGTTGAGAGGAGCCTCTATTGTTCTTTGTGATAAGAAAATCCCTTTGAAAGTCAAAGGAAGGTATTACAATGCAGTCGTGAGACATGCTATACTTTATGGATCAGAACGTTGGCCTTTGAACCATAGACATGTGCATAGAATGTGTGACGCTCTCAGATATGGGTACCCGTTTACACGGCATTCACGGTGTTACATTCAATAATGATCGTATTTGATAACATGACATTGATGGGAAAATTTCCGTGTTTCGCATTTGTCATTCAGAATCAATGAAGACAACCACAAAACTAATAAGAAGGGCCACCAATTTGCATTTCTCTAATTTTCATATATATATATAATGTAACAAAATAAGCTGACTGTATATACATGTATCCCAAAATGTACAGAACAGAATGAAAAGTACTATGCAGAAACTGAATAAAAAACTAAACAACTGTACCATCTGGTATAACAACGGATACTCGGCATCATCAATCAGCTACTGAGACGCAGACGGTTTGCCTGCCAAACATGTAAGGAACAAGAGGACATCAACTGATGTTGTGTACATTCTAGCATATTAAAATAATAAGTAATTTAATGTGTCCAAAAGAAAGCAAATAGAAAGGCATTGATATTTAAAATTAAAGGGTTTTCAAGCTTCTCTGTTTGTATGTCCCATGATTTCTTCACACCCCATAACTTTATGTATATTATAACATTTGTATATATAGTTGATGACTTATATGTGTATGTTATTTTCTTTTGTTATTTAGAGATCATGTTCATGGATCTTGATAATGAGAATGATAAGTTTCTGATCTGATTATTGATTCTATCTAATTTCTTAAGTCTAGTGGATAGCCTGTGGTCTTTGTCTCAGTATGACCTCACACTATGACTTTAAGGTGTGAAAAGTACCTTAAGGTTGGGTGCCTCCGTAGGTATGCGGTGGAGTATAATGCATCTTAAGTTCCCAACACGTCCACTGGCTTATTTTATATCACTCATAGTAGTAGTTCTGAGATTCGATTAACTATCGACTATTAAGGATTTATGATGATTGAGGATGATTAATGATTTTGTACAAACTCAACTGTAGACATCACAGTTGTGATTGATCTCAACACTAGCTAAAATTAATTGTAATTGATCTCTTCTCTTAGCCAAACCCAACTGTAATTGATTCGGATGTAACCATCGCCAAGCCTATTTGCGGAAAAGTAACCAAAACTTAAGCGATGAGGAAGTCTCCTAAGGGACCCTTCCGTCTCTCCCTCTAAGTGGAAGTATAGTCCAATAGAGGGATAGATCTACTCCAAAACTACGTCACTGAGACGGGTTGAGAGAGACTCTTCGGAAAAGTCACTCTAGACGGGTCCGATCGGTATGGGCAGACGAGCTCGTAGTAAACTAAAACCGAACCCCAGCTTAGGTACCCTAAAAACAGAGGGTCAGCGGAACTGGTCGAAAGGCGGTATCCCAACAAGGCGTAAAAACACTGCGAGCTCGCATAAAAATCATGAAAGGACTGGGATCCTAGGCCCGTGCACTTGGCGACCGCTGCCCTAACCGGACTTCTCCGCCCAAATGAGGGTCACCGCGCCCTCACACGATCTGGTGAAAGGCTCACCATGACCGACACTAATCATTATTATTACCGATTCATCATCATATTGACATACTTAATTGTACAATCCTTTTATAATGACTTGTGTGATTAACTTTACCGACCCAGATTTTGTCAAACCTATAATATATAAACAATGGATTATACTTCGGATCAATTGATTGAGGATTATTCATCCTAATGATCATAGGAAATCATTTGTTGGCTTTATAAGAGAAGTATATTAATAGTCTAATATTTGTTTTTCGAAATTTTTCTATAAGGTCGTGACACGACAACAACGACAACAAAGCCTTTTCCCACAATTAAGTAGGGTCGGTTGCATAGATTATGCGCCTCCATTCAGATCTATCTTGGGTTAATTTTCGGGCTTATATCCAAAAAACTAAGATCCCTTCGTATGGTCTCTTCCCAACACTTCTTAGGCCGTCCTCGCCCTCTCTTAGCTGGCTCAACATCCCAACACTCGCATCTCCTAACTGGTGCATCTGTCGATCTTCTTTGCAAATGATCAAGCCATCTTAAGCGGTTTTCTCGCATCTTATCCTCGATCGGAGTTACACCAACTTTCTTTCTGATTGCATCATTCCGAATCCGATCTTTATGTGTGTGTCCACACATCCACCTTAGCATTTTCATTTCTGCTACAACCATTCTCTGCACATGTCGTGACACTTGGACTAAATGATGATATGATTGTTGGCGGTCTTCATGTCGTTTTCGTATTTGTATTAAAAAAATGAATAAACAAGATATGGAAATACCTATAACCATATCTATATCCGTTTGCATCTGTATGCTCAATTCATTTTAATGTGAATTGCAGAATCTTGATGAGATAAATATGATACATTGTATAGGGAAAATCTTGCACCATATGAAATCTGAATTCTAACTAATAATATCATGGGACTGGAATATAGGGAACTTCGTGCGGAAATATATATCTGAATTATGCACCTGAGCGCAACATGGAAGCATTTCATGCAAGACAGTATCAGAAGCAAAGAGGAAGAGAAAAAAATAGAAACAAGAAGCATCCTTTGAGTGATGTAATGACGTGAGTTGAAGAATATAATCATATCAAAACAAGCCTAATAATATAACTACTAATTTATAACTAAAACATCACATAAAATCATATTACGCATTAAAGGAAGGGAACCATCACTTTGAGACTAACATCTGGATTAAAATCCAAGGGATCCTAACACCAGGAAATTTTTATTTGATTTATATTTATTTATAAAATTCTTACCAGATGGCGAAAATGAGTTAAAACAAAGACATGTTATTTGTAAATGTTAATTTCTGAGATGGCAATTAACCAATTTGTAAATGTTAATTTCTGAGATGGCAATTAACCACTTCCTGTAAATCAATATGCATGAGTCCGTAAGAAGCTTTCCAAAGAATAAGAATAGCAAACTCCTTGATCAATGACAAACTCCTTGTATCAGACTATGTGAGAAGTTATGCCTCTTCTCAGCTTATAAAAGAATTTTATTAAGGCATTGGCACTACTATCTCATAAAATACTTGCACATAACATACATAGATAAGCAAACAAAACAGAAGGTCAAGTTTTTTTTTATGAATTCTTAATGCTCTGTCTTAACTTCGACAAGTCTAGTAAGCCTACACCTCAATAGATTCACTAATATAAAAAAAATCAATCAGACTACAACTATTGCTAATTAACAGAATGAAAATTTGGAGATTTTTATTTTAAAAAATGCATACAGCGATACAGTCATGTAATTGCAATGAATAGAACTTAAAATCTAGATTGTTTTAATTTAAAAAATCTGCGCAGTGGTACATATATGCAATAGAAATAAATTCTGGAGATTTTTTAAAGGATTATAAGTGGTACAAACGTGAAATTTTCAAATCAATAGAAACAAAAACTGGAGACTTGAGTTTGTAATTAAAGTGAGTAAACACCACATAAATGACGGCAAAAGAGAGGGTAAAGTTGCATATGCATGGCAGCAAAAAAATAGGTATTTTTTGTTCTTCCAAGGTTGAAGAATAAATTTGCATGCATTAGTAGCAAAAGGCTGCTTGGACAGTAGCAAGAGCTTCTTTGGAAGAGAGTATCATAGCAGGGAAAAGGGGAACTGCAACTGCTCCAATTGGAAGCAATAACAACATCTACTGTGGCTGCATGCAGTAGCTCTAGGAAGAAGGGGGAACAATTGTTCTACTACAGGAATAGGAGGGATTTCAGGCACCTCCAGCGACATGGACTTTTGCTCCTTCGGCTTGAATTTTTTGGGGAGATTTGGGGGGAAAATGGAGGAAGAAAGAAGAGAGGGGATTTGGGGAATAAAAGTGGAGGAAAGAAAGAGGAAGGAGGCTTTACGTTGGGAAAGGAAATTTTAGGATTTTACTTGGGATGACATCAGCAAGCTGATGTCAGCTTGCTGAAATGTCACCTTTAATATTGTTGACGCATATAGAGTAGTGCTGTATCCCTTCGTTATTTTTATTTTTAGTTGTGTGCTTTATGTAATTTACCCATAGGCTACTCTCCTATATAAGAGAGCCTAGGGCTTATGGAATAAACAAGTGGTTCATTTTTCCCAACATGGTATCAGAGCGACGGTCCTAGACCAGAGTTTTCGAAACCCTAACCCTACCCCATCCCACCCGCCGGCCTCTCCTTCTCTCTCCATCCCATCGGCGCCGCCGGAGATCTCCAGCGCCGGTGCTCCAACATCCTCGCGCCACTGCCCTCCTGCCGGTGCTCCCCTATGCTGCGCCTCTCCGCTGTGCGCGAGCGTGCGCCTGTGCACACTGTAGCGCCTGTGCGCCTGTAGCGCCTGTGCACGCCTGTGCGCCTGTGCACGCTGTAGCGCCTGTGCGCGAGCGTGCGCCCCTGCGCCTCCCTGCGTCAGTGCTCCTCCCTGCGCCTGTGCGCGAGCATGCCTTGGCGCCTGTGCATCGCCAGCATCTTCTCCTGCGCATCGCCTGTGCATCTCCAGTGCTGTAGCGTGCATCTCCAGTGCGCGCATCTCCTCTAGCGCGCATCTCCTGTCCACGCATCTCCAGTTGCGTGTGCGCGTGCTTCTTGCACGCGTGTACGTGTGCTAAGCCCTAAGCCCTAGGGCACACACATCTTCATCTACATGGGGTTAGTTGCTTGAGGTCTACACATGCAACTAAGCCCGTCTATGTCATTGTAGACGAATTTCATCCTCTGTCAGTCGCTCTAGTCATCCATCTCCAGTATGTCAGAAAGCAAGGCGGATATCCCGTTTATTGGCGCCTTTCGTGGTCCAACGCCTATTGTCAAGATGGACGGTACAAACTATGAACTGTGGGCAATGCAGTTCATGAGTATGATGAAGTCAACGGGTAAGAAGCACATTCTTATCGAACCAGAGCCTGCTGAGAAGACTGGAGCCAATGCTTTTTGGGAGGCGGATGATGCATACGTCAAAGTATGGCTATCTGGTACACTGGTAATTGAGATAGCAAATGACATTCTACATCAACCCACAGCCAAAGATATGTGGGACATCCTGGCGGCCACATATTCCCAGGCGAAGAATGAGACAAAGATTCTGCAACTCCAGCATGATATCTTCACTATCAAGCAGAATGGTCGCCCTCTACATTCTCTCTATACATCATTGAGAGGGATGTTCGAGAAGCTCTATAGCTTCATGCCCCTGACAGCCACGCCAGAACAGCAGAAGACATATAGGAACGCAACTATGGTGGGCGTGTTCCTGGCTGCACTTGATCCTGAGTATGAGGCGGCACGATCACAGATTTTGGCCGATTCTACTATTCCTCCCATGGAGGAAGCTTTCCTCGGATCACAGTTCCTTCCACAGCCCCTAGTCAGAATTCTTCAGCCATGACAGCCAACAGAGGTCGCGGATTTCATCACCAGGGCCGTGGACGTGGACCTCGTGGAAGAGGTGGCCGTACTTGGCCAACATGTACCTACTGTCACCGAGTTGGACACAATCAAGACACATGCTACTCGAAGCATGGATTTCCTGCATCCGCACGAGCTGCTGAACAGATAGAGCCTCCATCTGCTGCTACTTTGGATCAACGGTTCGACGATCTAGTTGCCCGTCTGAGGGGCATTATTCCACCATCTGGTCCAACACCGACTACAGAGAGTCATTCTGATGCCGCTGCTTCTGCCTCTGCGTCTACCAGTGCTTCAGGTAGTATACTTGCACTCAACAGTAGTAGATCAGATACCTTACCATGGATTATGGACTCGGGCGCTACACATCACCTATGTGGCGACCAGAGTCTACTTACAGGATACACTCAGATCCCTCCAGGACGGACAGTAGTAATTGCCAATGGTACACATTCCCCCATCACTGGTCAGGGGGAGATTAGATTGACATCTTCTATGCAGCTCAAGAATGTGCTACATGCACCTGATTTTTCAATGAATTTGTTGTCAATTAGTCAGATTACGAAGGATCTACATTGTCGGGCAATTTTTGATCCATCTTCTTTGATTTTTCATGACATCCATACGGGCAACGTGATTGGTCGTGGCTATGAGCAAGGAGGCCTCTACCGCCTGAATCAGACCCCATTTGCTGGAACCTCATCCTCTCCTTCTGGACATGTATCTACTTTATTGTGGCATCTGCGCTTTGGTCATTTACCGCTTCAGAAGTTGCGTCAAGTGTTACCTTATGGTCTTCCTCACACACCTATTCATTGTGAGGCGTGTCAGTTGGGAAAGCATCACAGGTCGTCCTTTCCCAGTCGTCCAGGTCGGAGTAGTACCTCCAAGTTCGAGTTATTTCATATTGATGTCTGGGGTCCGAGTCGTGTACCTGATCATCAGGGACACAAATTTTATATAGTATTTGTGGATGATTTTTCTAGAGTGTCATGGGTGTTTCTGATGAAAAATAAATCTGAAGCAGGAAATATCATTATATATTTTCTGAATGAAATACAAAATGTTTTCTCCACATCTGTGAAGTTTGTGAGAAGTGATAATGCTTTAGAATTGTGCACCAATGTTCTTGCCAATTATTACTCCTCAAAAGGGATTGTTCACCAAACATCTTGTGCTCATACATCTCAACAGAACGGAATTGCTGAAAGGAAACACCGTCACCTTCTTGATGTCACAAGATCACTCCTTATACAGAGTCATGTTCCCTACTCCTACTGGGGTGATGCAGTTCTCACTGCATGTTACCTAATCAATCGTATGCCTTCTTCTGTCTTGAATGAACAGATTCCGTTTTCCCTCATTCATCCTAGCAAGGATCTGTTCACTCTTACTCCTCGTGTGTTTGGGTCGGTTGCATTTGTCCATCAGTTGTCGCCTGGTACTGACAAGCTCTCTCCTAGGGCTGTCAAATGTGTTTTCGTTGGGTACTCCAGAACTCAAAGTGGTACAAGTGCTTTGATCCTCTGCGTCAGCGGTATATGATCAGTGCATATGTTACATTTTTTGAATATGTTATGTATTTTTCAGCCTCAGGAGACAAGCAGCTACCACCTCTATCTACTGATGCCATATACATGACACCACCACCTCAGATGCCGTCACCAGCACCACCACCTCAGATGCCGTCACCACCACCACCACCACCACCACCACCACCTATCTCACCGCTACCGTTCCATTATACCCGCAGGCCTCCTCCCGTTCATGGTCATGACTCGTCTACTAGCTCGCCTATGGTATGTAATGAAAATATTACTGTTGATGGATCTGACGACATTTCTAAGCAGGATATGTTGCAGGGGCCAGATGAGACTACAACTGATTTATATGTTCCCATTGCTCTACGCAAGTCGAAGAGGAGCTGTGTTACATATCCATTATCAACATCCGTGTCTTTTGAGAGGCTATCTGGAGATTTCAGGTCATTTGTTGTGGCACTGTCAGCTGTAGATATTCCACGAAATCATTAAGACGCTCTGCATGACAGTAGATGGCGGCTAGCAATGGAGGAAGAAATGGCGGCACTTCAGTCCAGAGGAACTTGGAGTTTGGTTCCTATACCTCCAGATGTGAACCCGGTGAGCTGCAAGTGGGTCTTTACAGTGAAGCACAATGCAGATGGCTCTATTGACAGGTACAAGGCGCGTCTTGTTGCACGTGGCTTTACACAGACATACGGGGTGGATTATCTTGACACATTCTCGCCTGTGGCACGTCATTCCACTCTACGGATCTTGTTGTCAGTTGCAGTTGCTAGAGACTGGCCGCTCCATCAGCTGGACGTGAAGAATGCATTCCTATATGGAGATTTGCAGGAAGAAGTTTATATGCAACAACCACCTGGTTTTGCTGTTGAGGGGGAGTGTTCCAAGGTATGCAGGTTACATAAGGCTATCTATGGCCTTAAGCAGAGCCCCAGAGCATGGTTTCAGAAGCTCTCAGATCTCTTCGATAAACAAGGATACAAACGCTCCAATGTTGATCATTCCTTGTTTGTACAGAAGACTGCTAGAGGTATCATTGTAATCATGGTTTATGTTGATGACATCTTGATTACTGGAGATGATGAGCAGGGCATAAAGCAGGCGAAAGAAAAACTGGGAACCGAACTTGTCACCAAGGACTTGGGAGTCAGATATTTTCTGGGGCTGGAGTTTGCTAGAAATCCATATGGATTAGTAATGTCGCAGAGGAAATATGTTACAGATCTATTGAGTGAAACATGTATGCTTGGGTGTCGTCCTGCTATGACACCAATGGATCCCAGCATGAAGCTCTATGATGATGACACAGAGAAGGTGGACAGGAGAAGGTACAGAGAACTGGTAGGCAAACTACTGTATGTCACGATCAGTAGACCTGATATATCATTTGCAGTGAGTCGCGTGAGCCAGTTCGTGGAGCAACCACGTCAGGTCCATATGGATGCAATGCACATGATTCTGAGATATCTAAAATCATCTCCAGGTGCAGGCTTGCTATTTAAGAAGGGAAAGGAGATCTCTATCACAGCGTGTGCTGATGCAGACTATGCAGGATGCCCCAAGGACAGGAAGTCCACTTCAGGATTTGAAGTCTATGTTGGAGATGCTCTAGTCTCGTGGAGGAGCAAGAAACAGATAGTGGTAGCTAGATCCAGTGCTGAATCTGAATACAAGGCTATGGCCCAGGCTAGCACATAAATGATGTGGGTGAAAGCTCTACTTACAGATATATGTCTTGATATACCGCTTCCTATGAAGTTGGAATGTGATAATCAGGCAGCCTTGTTCATTGCAAACAATCCAGCCTTCCATGAGAGGACCAAGCATATTGAGGTTGACTGTCACTACATACGTGACATGATTCAGAAGGGGTTCATTGCTACATCTCATGTCACCTCAGAGAATCAAACTGCTGATATATTTACCAAGGCATTACTTCGAGGCCCATTCCAGAAGTGTGCGTCCAAGCTGAGCATGATTTATATCTATGCTCCATCTTGAGGAGGAGTGTTGACGCATATAGAGTAGTGCCTGTATCCCTTCGTTATTTTTATTTTCAGTTGTATGCTTTATGTAATTACCCATAGGCTACTCTCCTATATAAGAGAGCCTAGGGCTTATGGATTATACAAGTGGTTCATTTTTCCCAACTAATAATATTAAACTTTTATTTTATATACCTTTTGCAAAACCTAAAGTCATTCGTACTTGCACATCGAGTCTCAGATTTTGATGAATAATAGTTTGTTTTGACCGTTTCTATACCACGATCAAAATGAGTATAATATTCAAATACTTTGGATTGGGTATGAATTCTCAAAATTTTTGAGATATGGTTTTGATTTGGGGTTAAATTATGTGAAATTAAATTTAAATATCAAACAATCTCCGATTGACGAACGATCGATTCCGTTGGTCTTATATCATTGAATCAGATTTTTGGGTGGTCTCGGTTTGTTTTGCGGTTTTCGAATTCCTGTCGTGGCTTTTTCATGGCATGCTTTACGATGCGATCGACTTTCAGTCGATTTCATTCTAATGACTTTTGATTTACGACTTTTATGTTGATTTAAGTTATTTAATATTGATTGGTAATTTTATTGGATTAACCGGACCCTAATCGGGTCGGGTTCAGGTTTAATCGGATTCGGATGTTACAAATATAAAAACCTCAAAGGGAGTCTCATCCTCGAGAGTCGAGTCAAGGTCACTATGTGCCTTATTTGGATTTCATCTGACCATAAAGCTTCAAAGTGTTTTGAACCCATAAAAACCTCAAAAGGGAAGCAAGTCATATTCTTTCAACACATATATAACAAGATGAGCTTTTTCTGATGATTATCTGATAAGAGGTTCGGGTATCTTGCCCGCATGTCTTCTTCAGTCTCTCATGTTGCTTCTTCGACACCGTGTCGGTGCCACATCACGTTGACCAAGGGAATCTCTTTGCTGCGAATCTTCTTCACATTACTGTCAATGATCTTAATAGGCTTCTCCTCATATGTCAAGTTTGGCTCCACGTCATGATTCTCGTAGCTAATGACGTGTCGAGGGTCGTGCACATATTTCCTCATGTTGTTTATGTGAAATACATCATGAATGGTTGAAAAGTGTGGATGAAGGACTACTCGGTTGGCCACCTTCCTCACTCTAGCAAGAATCTCGAACGGTCCAACAATTCATGGCGCCAGCTTGCCATGAACACCAAATATCTGTACTCTCTTCATGAGAGATACAAGGAGGAATACCCAATCTCCTACCTGAAGCTCCAAGTCTCTTCTCCGATGATCTGCATAGCTTTTCTGATCGCTTTGTGCCATCATAAGCCTTTGCCTCACGAGATCAACAAACCTCGCAGTCTCTTCCAAGAGATTTATGGAGTAAAGAGCGTGATCACCTACCTCACGCCAACTGAGAGGTGTGAGGCATCTCTGCTTATATAGGCTTCAAATAGTGCCATGTCGGTACTAGAATGATGGGTGTTGTTGCACATGAATTCTACCAACGATAGATGGTCCTTCTAGGATCCTTTCCACTCCAAAGTGCATGCGCATAGTAAATCCTCAAGCGTCTGAATGGTGCGTTCGCTCTGTCCATCGGTCTGCGGATGGTGCACGGAACTCATCTTCAGCTCTGTCTGTAGTGCTGACATGAACTGGTGCCAGTAGTGCAATGTGAACCTTGAGTCTCTGTCAGACACTACCTCTCGTGGTATACCATGAAGTTTGATAATATTTTGCACATAAAGCCTGGTCAATCTGGATGGAGTGTAGGTCATGCTGACATGTATGAAATGTGCTGACTTGGTCAACCTGTCAATAACAACCCAAATAGAGTCATGGCCACCTGGCGTCTTCGGCAAACCTGTGACAAAATCCATAGAGATACTCTCCCACTTCCACTCGGGAATGGGGAGAGACTGTAATAGCCATGGTGGTCTCCTGTGGTCTGCCCTGACCATCTGACAAGTCATACATCTGCTAACATGATGTGCTACATCGCGCTTCATCCCATTCCACTAGAAATGTTAACACAAATCACGATACATCTTCATGCTGCCATGATGGATAGATAATCATGAATTGTATGCCTAATCAAGAATGTCTCTGCGTAACTGCTCATCGTTGGGCACAATGATCCGGCCAACCTTTCACAAAATAGACCCCGTCACAACAAAATTATTAATCTCATCCTTGATGGCACACATGTATCTATCTTGAATCTAAAGATTCGACTTTTGGCCTTCTACTATACGATCCCAAAGACTACTGAATCGTGGAGGTACGACAATAGATATGGATGCACTCTCCTAAGGATGCCAGTCTGTCAAAGCTGCGAGCATATCCCATGCGTATAACCAATTTGCCGTACGCTCTGCATGAGCTCTCATGCTAAGTGCATCTGCCACCACGTTTTCCTTACCAGGGTGGTTCGAGATCGTGCTGTCGTAATCCTTCAATAGCTCAAGCCACCTGCGCTGTCTCATGTTCAGCTCATTCTGATTAAAGGTGTACTTTAGACACTTGTGATCCTTGAAAATCTTGAAATTCACCCCATAAAGATAGTCGCCAGATCTTCAAGACAAAGACATCTGCCGCCAACTCCAAGTCATGGGTGGGGTAATTCTGCTCATGCGGTCTCAACTGACGTGATGCGCATGCAATCACGTGACCTCGCCGCATCAGCACTGCTCCTAAACCTTCTCCTGAGGCATCTGTATAGGCTGCATAATCATGAGTGCTTGAAGGAAGAGCACGGATTGGTGCAGTGGTCAATCTCTCCTTCAATGTCCTGAAGGCCTGCTCGCATGAATCATTCCAAATGAATGGAACTCCCTTATGTGTCAACCGTGTCAGAAAGAACAATGCGTGAAAATCCGCTGACAAAGTGTCTGTAATAGCATCCAAGGAAGTTCCGAATCTTAGTGACTGTCTTGGGTTGCTCCCGAGACATAACTACCTCAATCTTCGCAGGATCAACCGCGATACCTGCTCCAGAAATGACATACCCAAGAAATGAGACCTTTGGTAACCTGAACCCGTACTTCTCAGCTTGTCATACAACTTGTATTCTCGCAATATATCCATGGCAATTTTCAGATCATTCGCGTGATCCTGTTCATTCCGAGAATAAATCAATACATCATCAATGAATACCACCACAAATTTGTCGAAGTATGGGTGGAAGATCCGGTTCACCGTATCCATGAATGTTGCAGGGGCATTGGTGAGCCCAGACGGCATCACCACAAACTCATAGTGTCCATACTGAGTCCTGAAAGCTATCTTCATATCGGACTCTCGAATCCTCAGCTGATGGTAGCTAGATCGAAGGTCGATATTAGAAAACACCGAAGATTCGTGAAGCTGATCAAACGAGTCGTCAATGCACGACAAAGGATAACAGTTCTTCACTGTTCTCTTGTTCAGCTACCGATAATCAATGCATAATCTCATCGATCCATCCTTCTTCCTGCCAAAAAGAACCGGTGTACTCTAAGGTAAAGTGCTTGGTCTCACGAAACACAAGTCAAGTAACTCCTGCAGTCGCACCTTCAACTCTCTCAACTCAGATGGTGCCATTCGATAAGGAGCCATCGAGATTGGTTGTGTATTTGGTAGCATTGTGATCTCGAACTCAATCTCTCTCTCTCTCAGGAGGTAACCCTAGCAACTCATCAGGAAACATATCTGGATAATCTGATACAACTCTGATGTCCTGGGTCATTAGCTCATCATCGGATGTCTCTCGGACAAATGCTAGATATGAATCACATCCTTGGTCAACAAGTCTCTGAGCTCTCAACACTGAAATGTACTTCATTTTGGAGTCATGTAATATTCCGTCAAAAGTGAACTCAGGTAAATTTGGAATCCTGAAGACAACAGTCTTCCTAAAGCAATCAAAAAGAGCATGATGAGCTGATAACCAATCCATACCCAAAATCAAATCAAACTCATCAAGCTGTAGTAACAAACAGTCTGCGATCATCTCATGATCGCCAATCAGCACTGGCAAGTCTCTGACTATCAGTGAAATGATGCTTAGCTGGCCACCTGGTCCACGGATGTGGTAAGGAGGATATAAAGCTCTGCTACTCTACCTAAAGAAGCTAGTAGCCTCGAAGCGGTGAAAGAATGCGTAGCTCCATAATCAAACAAAACATGGAAAGGTCTGCCCAGGACTGGAATCATACCTTTCACTACAATAGCTGCTGATCATGCCTGCTCCTCGGTAATTGTATGTAACTGACCTTGCCTAGATGATGCGGTACTAGAACCTGCCATATTCTGTGTCTGTCTCGGCGACCTTCTGAAGTTGGAGTTCCTAGCACGGAAACTTCCTATACGCTGTGGCTACGACTGTGACGGATGTGGCTGTGGTTGAGGCTCTCCAGAAGCTTGTGGGCACTGAAATTGGTAATGTCCCCACTCATTGCACAAGTAGCATCTCACAGATGGGATAGGCGTGGTAGTAGTGCCTGTGCTCTGAGTCGGTCCTGCTGGGGGTCTGTCTGCTTCCTGCGACCCAGATGGTCGAGCTGAACCGGTGTTATGTCCGGCAAGTGCTCCTCCTAAGATATTCACTGTAAATGAACGACCACCACTTGAAAATGTCGAACCTGTAGGTCAAAACCGTCTAGCTGTTGCGGGAACTATCGTCGTATCGGGCCAAATGATCGTTGCGGCCTAGGTGCCGCTCCAGACGAGTTCCCGAAATGTTTCTCTCTGATATCCTCAAACTTCACAGCTGCATCAGTATCCTCGGAGATGGAAGTGATACACAATCCTGCTAGCTTCTCCTACACCTCCTCTCGCATCCCTCTAATGAACTTCTCCCGATTCTCATCTGGAAATGCAACGGTTGATGATGAGTGGCGAGACAGCTCGATGTATCGGACGAACTACTCTCCAGCTGTCATTCGTCCCTGTCGAAGTTCTGCGAACAGTCAACACTTGGACTCCTTCCACTTCCCAAAAAGAAGTGGGATCTGAATCTCGTCTTAAAGTCATCCCATGTAGGCTCGCGTCCCAACTCAGAAACCAATGCCTCCCACCATCTCTTTGCGAATTCTGTTTATGAATACTCCATAAAAGATAACCAAGAGTCTTGTGGTGCTTATATCATCCGAAGTACCTTCATGGCCATCTTCAACCACTGCTCATCATGATCTGACGTCCCGATGCCCTCGAACATGGGCATATTGGCCCGTTGATAGGATGTGAAAACCGACTGATGCCTGTAGATAGCAGAGTAGACGTGTGCATCCTCATCTGCAAAGTATACCGGGCCTGCTCCCTATCATAATCTCCATCCTCGAGTCCATGCCCTAGTATCTCCTTATGTGGATCATCAAAGTTAGGCTGTTGTACCTCAACAGACTGATGGTGGTCCTGTCCTGTTCCATCCTGAGATGGACAGTATGTGTAGTTTGACAGCCTCTTGATTCTCATCTTCATGTCTGTCTATCTGTCAGCGATCTCCGTCTGCTGAGCTAATATCTGGTCCTGCTGACCTCTCATAGTAGTCTGCTGCTGCTAGAGGTCGGTGAGAGCGGTCATAATGTGCTCCAATCGAGCGGTCATCTCCTGATCTGGTTGTCATGGTTCTGCATGAGAACCAAAATCATTAATCATAACGATTGATGTTTACTGACATTTATAATCATGCTTTTCTCTTCTTGGCATACTATATGACAATTAAATGCAATTGGTGATTTCCGTGGTTGTTGAAATTGAATGACTGTCAAACTCGCGACCAGTCGGAGGACTGTCGCTATCCGAGACTTAATGCGATCAGAATCATAATATTGTGTGTGTAGTGGGGTACCATGGCTCTGATACCAAACTGTGACGCCTTCGGATCCGGTTACCCGTTTACATGGCATTCACGGTATTACATTCAATAATGATTGTATTTGATAGCATGACATTGAGGGAAAAATTTTCGCGTTTAGCATTTGTCTTTCATAATCAATGAAGTCAACTAGAAAACCAATAAGAAGGGTCACCAATTTGCATTATATTAATTTCCATATATATAACATGTAACAAAATAAGCTGACAGTGTATACATGTATCCCAAATGTACAGAAGAGAAAGGAAAGTAATATGCTGATGTCACCTTTAATTAAACTGTATACTTTTTACAAAACTTAAATTCATTCGTACTTGCACATCGAGTCTCATATTTTGACGAATAATAACTTGTTTTGATCATTTCTGAACGACGATTAAAATGAATATAATATTCATATACTTTCGATGGTTTATGAATTCTCGAAATTAATGAGATGCGGTTTTGATTTGTAGTTAAATTATGTGAAATTAAGATACCAAATGATCTTCAATTGACGAACGGTCGATTCCGTTGGTCTTATATCATCGATTTGGATTTTTGGGTGGTCTCGATTTCTTTTGCGGTTTTTGAATCCGCTTCACATCTTTTCCGTAGCACGCTTTACGATGCGATCGACTTTCAGTCGATTTTGTTTGAACGACTTTTGATTTACGACTTATAGGTCGATTTAGGTTATTTAATATTGATTGTTTTTGGTAATTTTATTGGATTAACTGCACCCTAATCGGGTCGGGTTCGGGTTTAATCAGATTCAGATGTTACAGAATGACAGTATCAGAAATGAAAATACTAAGGTGGATGTGTGGTCATACACAAAAAGATTGAATTCGAAATGATACGATCAGAAGGAAAGTTGATATAGCTTCGATAGAGGATAAGATGAAAGAAAACTGCTTAAGATGGTTTATCCATTTGCAAAGGAGGTCGGTTAATACACTAATTAGAAGATGCGCGATTTGGGATGTTGAGCCGGTTAACAGAGGGCGAGGAAGGTCCAAGAAGTGAATTTAAACCCGAAAATGACCCAAAATAGATCTGAATGGACGCCAAGAATCCATGTAGCTGACCCTACTTATTTGTGGGAAAAGGATATGTTGTTGTCGTACACATTATCGGTGAACACTCATTTTCTTTTCAACAAAGAAGAATGTTCGAAACTTGTCAAGTTGATGTTCTCGTGGATCCTAACGTTCAATTCTTTGACTATGATACACAGGACATTGATGTCATATAATTTTAGATGGTTTGTATTTCAGCTAGTTATTTTATTGTCACTTTCCCATACATTGTTTTTGCAGTCAAACAGATCGGGCAGTTTTTATTCATGCCTAATAATGTAGAAAACGATAGTGGAGAAGAGCATCGGTGATGAAGAAATATATAACATGGAATGAACAGTGCGGATTTTACGTGGAATCCTACTTCGTGAGGAGCGGGATGAAGTCACGGAAGAAGCCTGCCAAGGGCCGGATACTATGTTATTCCTCTTTCTTTCATCTGTTACTAGTGGTGTGGGGCTTCTTATATAGCCCCATCAGGAAGACCGAATCCTACTCAGTTTTTGTGGAACTAAACTTGTGGATGTGGTAATCCGATTACCCATCTGTAAATGTGATACATACTCCAACGAAGAAGGTTTAATGTAATTGTAATATGATGATATTCTTGTACCGTAAGACTGCACCAAGAAAGGAAGTTTCTCTTTCTCTTTAAGAAGTCATTGAAGATTACAGTTTATGCCGATGTTGACCATATTGGATAACCAAATGACAAATTCTATCACTGGTTTTTGTGTATACGCCGAATAGTATTGAGTTACATTACGAAGCAAGAAACAAATACTCGCAGCAATATCTAGTGTAGAGGTAGGTTATAGAGCCATGTTCCATGTTACTGCACATGTCATGTCGGTCAAGTCTGCTATGCTGATTTTCAAGGGGAATTGTCTCTCCCAATGCATTTGAAGTGTTACAATCAGATGACATTATTTGTTGCAAATAATCTCGCGTCACGAGAGAATCAAACACGTAGAGGTGGATTGTCACAATATAAGAGATATTAACACAAAATGGATTTGTTGCTATTTTTCCTGTTTCTTATACAAAACAAACTACCGACATTTTTTCCAAAATGCATCCCATCATTGTCTTTAAGAGATGAAATTCCAAGTTTAGCATGATGGATCTCTATGCTTTAGCTTGCGTGGCAGCATTGAGAGTTTTGTTATTTTAGGACTTTCTATGTAAAAGTCCTATTAGTCTTTGTATTGGAGACCAACATGGCCTCTATTCTAAACAATGAAAAGTAATCTTGTTTTCAAGAACGTTGTGAGGGTTATGGTGAGAATGTGCTACATTCGCTGTCATAATTGATTGTATGACTATTCTTATTCAATGCTGTGTGCAGGCTTAATGTATGCAAATAAGAATTTGGCAAAGATCTAGATGGCCAACCCTCATATAATTGGAAAAGGCTTGGGATGTTTTCTAAATTTGGCTTTTAGTGGCTTCTTCTTATAAAATCCTTAACATGGAGAAACTACTCGATCCTTTTGTTAACCTACCGTGGTTGGTTCATTTATTTTCAAACCCAGTTTGAACTGAATATTTAATGAAACGAATCTGTGTAAACATTACTTTGGAATTCCGTGTTTGAACTGAATATTTAATGAAATGAATCTGTGTGCACTACTTTGGAAATCCGTGCAAAAATTCATATTTTCTTAATATCAGGATGGCATCTTAGAAAATTCCAAATACTCAATCATCATCTTAGATAGCCAAAAAATATAATCCATTAATAATCTATTGATTGGACTGGATTATTATATGAATGGATTATGCAATGAATGGATTGAGGTTTGTTGATAAATAAAATAGAGACAATCACGTCAGTATGATACTGGTAACACCAGGATAACATGGTTGGTGATGGTAGCGACTCTCCATGGATAAACTCAATGGGATTGGTTCATCGTTGTTCTTCAGACTGCAAATTAGTTGTAAATGAACACATATGTGGACTCAACTCATATACATCTCTTTCCACCGGAACCACCTTTTCTCGTCTTGTTTAACATCATATTGTTACTGTTATCTGCATACTTGTTTCTGTTATCTTAATCTTATCAACGGACCTTTGATAAGATTGCCATGGGTATGTGGACCTTAAGTTTGTTAAGAAACTTTGTCATGCACCCTAGCATGCCTGTTATGGTTGAAAATTAATGGATTTGTACCGAGGAGTTTGACCCAACTATGGGTCCTTCGACATTTTTGCACTTTTGTTGTTTTTTATGTAGGTTACATTACATAATCTTAAGCGAGTCCTATATTTCTTCGGACCAGTTATATGTTATTTGGTTAGAAGTACTGAAATGCTCTCTTTATTGTAGTCTTTGGGATCTTGGGCAACAACGATGCGTGCATTCTTATGCAGTGCATACAGATTCTGTTTGGGCCCTTGCCAGCACGCCTACATTTAGTCATGTTTACAGTGGTGGGAAGGATTGTTCTGTTAGTATCAATTCTTCTTTGGTTCCATATATTGATCTAATTCTACTTTAATTTCTTCTATAGTAATTTGGTGGATCTTTTTTTCCTGCCTTCAGCTATACCTGACTGACCTAGCAACCAGAGAAACCATTCTGCTCTGCACCAAGGAGGATCCGGTTCTACAGTTAGCATTGCATGATGACAGCATCTGGGTCGCAACTACAGATTCTTCTGTTCACAAATGGCCAGCTGATGGTTGCAATCCTCAGAAAGCCTTTCAGAAGGGCGGCTCATTCTTAGCCGGAAATCTATCATTTACAAGAGCAAGGACATGCATAGAGGGATCTTGTCTAGTAAGTCCTTGCTAGATTGAATGTGAATATTTCTTTGTCTTGGTTTTTTCTTAATTTAAACTGAAAATTAGCCAAATATTAGTTTTTTCCCTTCTATATGATGTAGTGAGCATCACATGTTTCAGTGTCATATTGCTTAAATAGTTTCACTATTCTAGATAATGTCATCTGTAGGATAGTCATTCTTTATCCCAGTTGTCCAGGTTTGATGAATTACTAAGCTTATGTTGGCTGAAGTTGTCTTCTCCACCAATGAAAGTTTGCCTTGTTATTCAGGTTCCTTCTTTTAAAGAACCTTCCCTCACCATCCCTGGGTACCCTGCAATTGTGCAACATGAAATTTTAAACAACCGAAGACACATCCTGACCAAGGTTGAGATTTGCCATTTTAAACAATCACCACTATTACTCATTTTATTTGGGCTGTAAATATTCTTACTTCATACTTGTCTGTTCAGGATACTGCTGGTTTTGTCAAGCTTTGGGAGATCACGAAGGGAACTGTAATTAAGGATTTTGGCAAGGTTTCAGAGATAATCTTCAATTCCATTCTGAAATTTCCCACGTCTATTACTACTATTTCTAAGGAAATGTTGGTTAGAGGCATGTATCTGAATATGTAATTAATTTGTTGCAGGTTTCCTTTGAAGAGAAGAAGGAAGAACTCTTCGAGATGGTAACAGAGATGTCTTCTTATATCAGAGCTTGTGTTCGCGACATTTCTAAAGCAATTTTCCTTTGTTTTTCTAGGTTAGCATCCCCGCATGGTTTACAGTGGATACCCGACTAGGATGCTTGTCCATTCACCTGGAAACTCCACAGTGCTTTTCTGCAGAAATGTATGCAGTTGATTTAAATATCTCTGGTGCTACTGAAGATTATAAGGTAGGCCATTTCTGTTGCATGGTTCTGTTTGTTCTTTTCTGCATGGAATTGGCTTGGTCTTCAGACATTTCTGACATACAGTACATTAAATGCGATTTTGTAGTTATGGATACCTATAAACAAATTTTCTTTGCAAGTTGTGTATTTGTGATTTATGAGACCTAACAAAAAATGACCCAACATTTCTAAGGAGCTTTTGCACCAGATCTCAAGGAAAAAAAACCAAGTGAGAACTACCTACGTGCTAAGACACTCCTCGGTTGCACGACTCACCTAGAGGCACAATGGCCCCACCCAAGTTTATACTCAGTTTGTTTCAGATAATTTGTCCTTTTTTTATTCTCTATGAAACATATAAAAAATAAAATTGCAAAATTTCTTTGAAATTTATACATTTGTATCCCAGTGAACTTTCATTGAAAGGAAAATGAATGTAGGCACCTGAAAAGGTGTGTCCCACGTTTTATATTAACAAACACTAGTTGCAAATTACTTGGACTAGCCTTGTTGTCTTTGACCTCGATAACTTGGTTAGGATTGTAAATGTTTTGGTCATATAAAAGGCCACTACCAGTGAAGATCTTTTTTTCAGAAAGGAAAAAGGGGCATTCACCTTGAAGATGCTTGTCCAAGAAACTTCATTTAATTACAAGGTTTAAAGTACACATCTATGATTTATGATAGCAAAAGTTACAAAGGCCAAGCTTTTAACTAAGCTTTAGCATGAGTGATTATGTTCTTTGCAAAGAGTCTTTCGTGACAAAATATAACCCAATTTTGGCTAACAAAATGACCCACACCTCGACCAAAATAACATTCTTGCCATCTCCTTGCCCCTCCAATCTTGGCGCAGGAAGGACCAAAAGCCGGATGCTCTATCTGTGTCGATTCGAGCTATAACGGCCGTATCCTAAACCTCTCAAAATTTCCCGCACCTTAAGAAAAGATGGTTCACTCCTCTATCTGCTGAGCAACATAAGCACAAATCACTAGCACTCGGAATGAGTAGCGAGCATGCACTCGTTACACTCTACATTGCAAAACTCATGAGAACACCTTCACACAGATTGTGACTCTCCAATCCCACACTCTCCGGTAATCTGAAGTGCATCACTCATGGTCAAAAATCACGGTTTTGCTAAGCTCCTTGTAATCCTTCTTACTAGACAATCTGCCAAGTCCAATGGTCCTTGCCAGATGTGAATAGATCAATCCAGCTCACCCATCATGGATAACAACCCCTCAAGTTTTTAATCAAAGAGATCGGCTTTGAACTGTGGAAAAACCACCCTCCTCCCACGACTTCGCCACCCGGGCACCTCGATTCAAAGCCAAGACACCAATGAACATGTAGCGGTCCATCCTTTGTCTAGTGATCACTCCAAAAAAGAAACCCCCTTCCAACCTCAAGGATCGGCCGAAGTGAAGGGATGATCTTTGGAAGCACATAACATACCCCCTCCAAAAAATTGAGGGAGATCTAATAGATCTTGGGTTGCTAGGGAAACCAGGGGAGATACTATAAATCTCATCCACCAATGGGTAGAAAAAACTCCGATCCATCTCCCAAGATGCAATATATCCACTTGGAAAGAAGGGATGTATTTATTTCCTTCAAACTTAAAATATCTTGGGGATTTCTAGTAGCCCAAGAAACCCAAGAAGTCTGCTGGAAGCCCAAGAAGAGAGGAAAATTGTTTGCTGGAAGCCCAAGAAGTATGCTGTAAGCCAACAAAGAGAGTATGGAAGTCTAAGAAGTCTACTGCTGAAGATGTGGGGGAGGCAAAGGTCGGAGTTCTTGCTGGAATTTCTAAAAGGGAGGATAATTGTCTTCTTGATGCCATGGAGGATATCGGTAGAGCTGTTGGGCGATCTTTTACTGGAGATGTCATCAAGATGGAAGGCCTTGCGGTTTTTGCAAGAGGTATCACGGATCATGATGCAAATAAGTTGCTATCCTTCAGCCACAATGCGGCGGGCAAACTCTAGTGGAGGAAGCCTATGCCACGAGATAGAATTTTGAAGGTCCCTATTCTGAAGATGATCCGCATCAAAGCGTTTCTGTTAACGCACACATGCTTGGACTTTGTGAGGAGGGCGGTGGAGGTCGTAGGTCGGGTACAACCATACAATACATTATTTTTGATGGATTGCGCCTGAGTCAACCGCTAGATATGGTGGCTTCCGCTTCGGATTTATCCGATCCTTGACTTGCATATTCAAGGCTCAAGTTAATGATCGTCATTTCTGGCTTGAAGTAGTGAAGGATTTTCTCTCGACGTCATTCAAATTGGTGGCTCCGAGCTGTAGCGAGGAGGTGGCCAAGCAATATGGGAGGTCTACTGTCTCGGTGGCCGGAGGAGGGCGTTGGGCAGCAGAAGCGGCGTCGAGATTTGGGGAAGGTCAAACGTCGTTGGATGTTTCAGGAGTCGGTGGAGAAGGCTTCAGGAGGGCGATCGTTTGCCAAGGTGGACCATTTGACGTCCATCACAAGGAATGCCCTTCTTCTGCGGAGGTGCTTGGTACGCCTTTGTCTTCAGATGTTTCTAGCCCGAAGGGCAAGTTGATTCTTAAGGCTCAATGCTCGGGTGAAAATTTCAGTTCAGATTAGGGCGATAAGGCTGACCCGATCAACCCTTCGGGTGGCAACTGCTAGGACCCTATCTTCGGGTCGGATGCAACTTGGCTGATTTGGACCATTTAGTTGGACCTGAATGTTCGCTTGGGCGATTGTGCTCCTATTATCGGTTCGGGACATCTGACCCAATTAACCTTTCGGGAGAAGCACTTTGGACTTCGGTTGGGGTTGCGACACAACCGTTTAGGGCTTCAGAGGCCCTGCTTGTTGGGCCGCTGATGAGCTGCAGACTCTGAGGTTGGCTTACTCGAATCAACAGGCGATGGTAGAGGAATGAGCTTAGCAGGTTACTAGTTTGGGAATGGTTGGATCCTCAACGACAGTTCCTATGGTCATTCTTGGTCGCCAGGATAATGAGGAGGCGCGCGTAGATGCCTCTGTCTCTTGGGAAGGTTCATGAGAAGCTACGTGAGGAGGAATTTGAAGGAGAAAAAAAGAAAAGGCTCTTGCTCCTCTTTTATTTGTAATTCTTGTGGATGCTTTGGCTGTTATGATGAAGCTAGCGTGGAATGGTGATTGGTGGATTGGTTATAGTAATGGCGATATTTCAGTTCCTCTGCTGCAGTATACTAATGATACGATGATTTTCTTGGTTGGGGGGGGGTGGAGTAGTTCAAACGCACATCCCAGGTCATGAATATTTTTGGTGACATCTTTGGGTTACAAATTAACAGGAAGGAAGAAGTCTGTCGTGGTGCCTTTTGGCTTTACGCATCATGAGGGGCAGTTAGGACTTGGCAGTGGCCAGGACACCGATTACGGTTGGTACTTGGCGATGGTCAGGACTTTAGATTTTAGCTGACTATTGGAGGATGCGCACTGAGTTGACTGACTTAGATGATCTTGCTGGTGGGAGGGACCATTTTGCTTGGAGCGATGGCAGGTTCACGGTGAAAAAGCCTATAGTTTCTTTACAAAGGACCAAGCTGTTGTGCAGGAAGAGGTCGGGATTGATAGCGGAATCATCTGGAGAATCATGATTCCAAAAAGAGTCAAGGTCTTCTTGTAGCTTGCTAGACTTGGGAAGGTGATCTCCAAAGAGCATTGGGGCAGGATGCTGTTGGATGGAGACGTCTTGTGACTTGTGTGATAGATTTGGCGGTGAGATGGAAGATTTGAACCATCTTTTCTTCACTTGTATTCATTAGGTTGATTCTTGGAGGAAATTGGGGATCTCTTGGCTTGATGCAGAAGTGCAACTGACTTCTGGAACTCCATTTGTGCAGTTTGCGGCAACGGGTATGAAGGTAGCTCTTTCCCTTTGCGCTCACGTGGGCGATCTGTTGTGGCAAAAATGAATGGATCTTTCGCGGTCAATTGTTATACTTTAAGAATATTTTGGAGCAAGGCCCTAAATGTCGGTTTCGGTCACTATTTCTGTGACCGACGAAACGGAATTTTGGTTGAATTTCGATCAAAATTTGGGTCATTTTTGTACTAGGGTCCCTCATATTTCGGCCATTTCGGTTGAATTTCAATTTTGACTGGATATCGATATTCAACATAAATTCGACTGAATTTCGCTGACATTTGAAGGCCATGTTTTGGAGCACTATATGGCTATGGTGGCAGCTTGGACTCATGTAACTTAATTTTTTTAGTTAATACAAATTTGTTTTGTGGTGGGTCACTTCCCTATATCACCTTGCGCAGGGAACACAAATCCTGACACATAAATATTCCATATAAGGTTGCATGCCCGACTTTCACAGTCTCTCCAAATCCGTGTGATCCACCGGCCAAGTAAGGCCTCGTTCATCTCCTCCAAACTCCTCACCCTAAGACCCCCTTCCTCCTTTGGGCACTCCACCGACTTCCATTCCACCGGATAGAAGCCACTTGCTTGCCCCGACGATGACCAGAAAAAACACCTTATGATGGTCTCTAGTCTCTTCCTTACACCTACATGCAACAATCTAGAAAATAGGAAGAAGATAATGATCGGTGACAACTCTGAGCATAGCAGCACCAACCTGCCACTCCTGGATAAGCATACGAACTTCCACCTGACCAGCTTCTCAATCACCGACAATCAGTCAACATCACACATCCGACCAGCCACCGAAGTGCACCAAGGTAATGTAATGGCAAGACCCCGTGTGGGGATCTCAAACAAGTCGCGCAGGAGTTAATCTCCATATCCCGCATGCCAAAAGAGATGAACTCTGACGTGTCCCTGTTTAGTATCAACCTTGGCACAACACCAAAAATGTCCATGACCACCTGAAAAACCTCTGCAACACTCAGAGCCACCGTTTGCAAAAAGTATTGTGTCATCTGCGTACTGGAGGATGGGTATAGAAATGTCATCCCTTGAGTAACCGTTGAAGAAGCCCCCTGCAACCACTCGATCGACCATGGTCGTCAATGCATCCGTCACAAGGATGAAAGGTAACGACGACAGCGGACGTCCCTGAGAAACACCCCGATGAGGCTCGAAGAAACCCCCCCTTCGATTGCCCATTCGCAAGCACTGCACATGACATGATTGTGACACACCTCTTCATCCACGAAATCCAGCGGTTGGGGAATCCCATCATGTGCAAAGATGCCCATATGAATCGTCAGTCCACACAATCATAGGACTTCGAAAAGTCCATCTTCCACAGAATAGCCTTAACTTTCTTTCTCCGCCAATCTGTCATATTGTCTGATGCTGAGACAACACTATCCATAATTTGTCGACCAGGTAAGAAGGTGCTCTGGACAGGTGAGTTGATCTTATTCAGTAACCTTCTCAACCGATTAGCCAACACCCTGGCTACAATGAGATAGTTCGCATTCGATAGGGCAATAAGCTTGTAGTCCTGAATTTTTGTCGCCACATCCTTCTTTGAGAGGAGAGATAAAGGAACGGTTAAGTTGATCGAACCCTGAATTTCCCTCATCAAAAATTGCCATGACCTCCATTACCTCCACCTCAATCAGGTCCTAGAACTCCCTGTAGAAGAAAACTGGGAAGCCATCCAAACCTGAGCAACCATCCACATTCAATCCGACTCTGCAACGTCCCAAATCACCTTGTCAACGCCTCCGCATCAGATTCTGCAACATGTTTCATGTCCACCTCCAACCTAACGTGAGCAACAGTGTGGGGTGCGTCTGCTCATGCCGTTGAAATAATCCGTGTCGTCCTAGCTACCTCACCTCCCCCCGAAACTCCCCTCTCCTCCACAGACTGTATCAAGTTTCTCCGCCTTCAACCACTTGGCACCGTGTGGAAAAATCTTTTGTTGTCATCACCCTCCTTCAGCCACTTCTTCCTTGATCTCTGCCTCTATTCGAGCTCACGCTTCAGGTCTTCCTCTAATATCTTCTGAATCATTCCTTGACTCACCAACTCTTCCTCATCCAAGTCCCTGAGATCTTTCTCCCGGTCCAACCTGACCAGCTCTTCTTGTGCCTGACTCCTCCTCGGCTCTCGCGCATCTTGAGTCTCCCTCTTGAACATTGCCAATCTGTGCCTCAGAGCCGCAAGCTTTAAAGCAAACCTCACCGTGGCCGACCTTTCCACTACCAGCTTTGTCTAGAACATACTGACCATGTCACGAAAGTCTTCCAGCGACCAACATTTCTCAAATTTGAAGTACGACGAACTACATCTCTCACTGCATGAGTCGAGACATAATGACGTATGGTCTGATCTGGACCGGGCAGGGAGGTGATCGAGGACAGGCTAAACATCTCCAGTGCTTCAACTGAAAGAAGGAAACAATCAGTGCGTAACCGAGAGGAGTTCCTCCACGTGTACCTACTATTCGTAATGTCCAAAACCTCCAGAACAAGCTCCTCCACCATATCTCCGAACAAGTCTGAACCGGGGTCCTGATCATGCCTCCCTTTCGACCTATCATTCGCGTGAAGTGTAATGTTAAAGTCTCCGCAAACAAACCATGCCCTCCCTACAAATCGAGCTCTAATCGAGCACAATTCATCCCGCCATGTTCGTTGAGGAGTTCCCAGGATCCCATACACCAATGTAACCACACATTGTGATCGGTCGGACTTGCTGACCAACATCATTGAGATGGAGTGGATCAAAATCGTCTCATCGACCAGTTCATACATGTCACCTTTTCATGCCACCATGATACCCCATGGGCTCCCATTAGCCAACGCAGCTCTGAATTCGTTAAGGCGAGGACCCGAGGTGGAAGATCTCACCATGCCCTAAGAATCTATTTTTGTTTCATGTAAGCAATCAAAATCACTCTTCCACTTGGTCAATATGGACCCAATCGTCGACCGCTTCTCCAATTGACCTAGGCCCCACACGTTCCACAAGATGAGCTTCATTGAAGAATCAAGGGGGAAGCCCTCACCATATGTACCCCCATTGTTCGTACAATTTCCATCTCGAACTGCTTTTTTCGCTTCTCCGTCTTCACACGTCGCTGGCATCGTAACCCTTTTCAATATAATCACCGACATCTTCCACCCGATCCTCTCTGCTTCCCTGTGACAAGCCCCTTTCACCTCCTTCCACCGCCATCACAAACCCCCCACCTGTGCACCCACCTTCTGCCTCTGCTCCCTCCTTCCTTTCCGTTTCAAGGCTAACCTCTAGCAACCTCGATTCTCGGTCCATTGTGGAAGCCTTGCGACACTTCCTCGAGAAAATGAACATCCCAAGCGAGTTAGAATCTTCATGCGGCCCTTGCAACGAGACTCTACGCTACGACCCTCCCTTCGACTTTGTTCTACGCGAATTAGCAACCACCCGTTTTTGGGACACCTCCCGCTTCATGTTTGGGATTTCCATTCTGATTATACCGCTGTTGCGGCTTACCACCACCGCTTGGCGTTCAGGAGAGGCCATCTTCCCCGCAAAATCGGCCCTTTTGGTGGCTAGGGCACCCTCTTGTGACCCCCCGGTTGTGATCGACACCAGTTGCTGGGGGCCACGTGGGGTAGCAACCGATGATCTCCTCCTCAGAGTTGTAACGTCCTCCAAGTCGGGAGTTTCTCCTATTGTGCTCAATATTAAACCCGTATTCAGGTGGATAACAATGCCCGAGAAGTGGACCGCGATGTCCAAGAATTGGGGCTCCGAAAATCGTCTATTCAGACCCGGGAATATGTAGGCCGAAGTTGGTTTCAGGCCCGCTGGTATCAAACTTGGGTCTGGACAGGTATTCTGCATAATTAGATCCGAGCAAGAGTTATCCCATTTCATGTTCTTAGTACTTGTATTGGGCGAAGGATCCGAAGCCAGAAAGGCATTGGGACTGCCAACAATTGTTGCATTCAAGGTCTTGAAATTAAAGGTAGGACTAGGACTTATTACGATGCGATCGATTTTTGATCGATTTTGTCCGAATGACTTTTGATTCACGACCAATTGATCGATTTATATTATTTAACGTTGATTAGTAACTTTATTGAGTTATACAGACCCTAATCGGGTCGGGTTCGGGCTTGTGCAGATCCAGATGTTACAAATATTTTCAAGTTGTTTAGTATGCAAAAGCCTAATCTACTCATCTTACATTAATTACCCATATTAATCATTTTTATACAAATATTATATGATCCATATTTAAGTCATTGCCTTTTATTAATTATAATATATGTTTGATGGGTCTTGGGAATGCGAACGATGAGTCTCTGATATGATCATTGTCTTTATTAAATGCTTATGATGAGTCTGGTGTTTTGATTTTTTCTTGTTGAATTTCTCAAGCTTAGTGGATAGTCTGTGGTCTTGGTCTGGGTAAGGCCTCACACTATGACTCTAAGGCAATAAGGAAGCCTTAGGGTTGGGGTGTTTCCGTAGGCATGCGGTGGAGTAAAATACATCCTAGCTAAGTTCCCAGCACATGCACTAGCTATATCTAACAACTGTGATAGCAGCTCGTGGTATGATAAGGATGATTTTCATAATATGGTCTTTTCTCTTCGTCAAGAATTACTGGCGGAACAGTAACTAGTTCAACGGAAACCAACTCAACTGTAACCAAGCTTCCATGTAGCCAACTCAGTTGTAACCAATTTAAATGTACTCCATCTCAACTTTAGCCAAACTCATTTGTGACTCATTCAAAGCTCAATTGTAACTCCTTCAAATTCAACTGTAACTTATTCACATGTAGCCATTACTAAGTCTATTGGCGGAACAATAACCAAAACTCAAGCGGTGATGTAGTCTCCTAAGAGACTCTTCTGTCTCGCCCTCTAAGTGGAAGTGCAGTCCAATAGAGGGATAGGTCTACTCCAAAACTACGCCACTGAGGCGGGTGAGAGAGACTCTCCGAAAAAGTCACTTTAAAAGAAAAACTGCCCGGACTGGTACGTGCAAACGAGCTCAAAAAAAACTAAAACCGAGGGTCCTCCAGCCTAGGCACCCTAAAGAACAAGGGTCAGCGGAGTTGCTCTTTAAAAGAAAACCTGCGAATCCCAGAGAGGCGTAAAACTGCGAGCGCTCGCGAAAACCGAGAAAAAGACTGGGATTCTAGACCCACGCACTAAGCGGCCACCGCCCTAACTGGGCTTCCTATCTCCCGCCTAGCTGAGGGTCGCTGCACCCTCGCACAGTCATGTGTAAGGTTCACCATGACTGGCACTCATAATTATCAATCATCATTGAATCACTATTCCTGACTTGATTCCTCATTCTTTCTCGATCTCTGTCGTGGTTGACTGCACAGATCTAGTCTTTTGTCAATACATCAGTCAATAGTGGTCTATAGTCAGTAGAATATGCCTAAAGAATTAATTCATGAAGATGATTAGTCTTTGTGGCTGTAGTTTATCATTTCTAAAATTTTGAGATCACCAGATATTCATTAGATATGGATCTAAATTTGATTCGATGTCGAAATTCCACTTTTCTTGTTTAACTAATAATTTAGTGGCATGATTATTGATCTAAAGCTTATAGGTCACTTGTATGGAAATACCTCAATGTTCTCATTTTTTTTATCATGCGATTAGAAGTTGTTCATAAATTTATCAATAGTGATCTATATTAGTGGTTGATACTCAAGGATCAATTAATTATGAATTATTAGTCAGAATGATAGTTGAAAATCATCTGTTGACTTTATAAGAGAACGGTATTAATATTCTAATAATTATATTTCAAATTTCTTTTATAAGATCATGATAGTTGGACTAAATATTGATCTTTCTTAGGCAAATTACATGCTAACACATCCCTAAATCTTTCAATTCCAATCATAAAACCAGTGTTTAATTTGTGATCTATAATTTGATTTTAAATGTATGTTTATTCCCCCAATCTCTACATTTAGTCATGAAAATTGTGGCTAATAATGGTCTAATCTTTGGTCATTTTCATGCTAATTCCATCTCCAATTCTTCATATTTTTTAGGTATGAAAATAGTGCATAACAATGATCTGAATTTGAGTCCTAATTTATGCAATTTACCCGAAAATCTACACAATTCAAGCATGATGGGGTGTACATCGTGATCCTGGTATGATCTAAAGTTAGAAGGAAAACTAGAAATGTCATACAAAGTGTACACATCGACACCATTTGTACAAATCATAAGAATTGTATTATTGAAAATTAATGAAAGTAAGCAACATAAATCCCAAAATCTAAAGCAACACAAATACCAAAATCTAAGAGATGTTTGTACTCCATTTCAGTTGGCAATATTCTAACATGCACAAACCATTAAACTGTTCCACCCACATATCCATGCTCACATCTCCCATTTTAAATAGTTTTAAGGTACGGTTTTCAAATTCTGAAATAACAAACTTGACAATGTCATCTAAGACAAGATAGCCAGGACCATTCCTATAAGGAGGATAGTCTTCCTTGGGCCATTCCTCATATTTGCAGTCCATTTATCAGTACTCAAGGGCTTGCGGTAATATTTCATATTGCCAATGTGGAGGCTTCTTCCACCGGGCACTTTCCTGACTTCATTTAATACGGATCCCACCCTTACAATGTATCATCATCACAGTTCATTAAGGCATCTCGAACCCCATATTCCCAAATAGCAATTGTCTTTAGAATAACAAGATTATAGATGTCCATATAAGGTACCATGACAATGCCATCAAAGAACCGTGGTTCATTCTTCAGTTCCACATTTATCTCATTTCTCCCATGCATTGCAACAAAAAAAATCGGGCAACTATATTTAGTGATTTGACTACCGATTGCATTCATGATTTTTTTTGTTTACAACCATTCTTTCAGCAAAATGGTTCCTTGTTGAGAGGATTCCAATCAAGGTTGCTAAAGTCGGTAGTCGGTACTCGGTCGGTAGGGTTACTGACTAAGGATTAATCGGCAGTCAGACGACTAATCGGATTTAGTCGAACTTTAGTCGGCTTTGAATATTATTATTATTTTAAATATATAACTCATTTTTATACATATATTTACATAGATTTTGTACATTTTTATACTATCATAATAAAATAAAAAAAGTAATTGAATTTAAATAAAACACGGAGCATATTATAATAAGGTTGCTTATAAAAAACACAAAACATATAAGAATATGGTATCTCCAAGCAAAAACTTCATCGACTAGTGTACCTAGTCGGAATTAGTCGGTACTTGGTCGGCTATCCCACTGACTAGACTAGTCGGACCTACTATTCGGACCAGTCGGACGACTTTTACAACCTTGATTCCAATAATAACCTAATAGAGACATCAAGAAGAGTGCCATTCATTCGGCCTATCAATATATTTATGTGGTGAAAAACTAAGACTAGGAATTTGCCACAAAATCAAAGAACCACTTTAACCAGGGCTCTCTAACCAGTGAACATGTTAAAATAAAAATTTAATATTGGGTCAATATGTATGCATGGAAGGCAACAAGAGAATGGGGGAGATTGTACCTTGATCTCCAAGTTTGGAGATTATCTTTGAGCTTCAATTAGTAACATGCAACACTGGAGAACTGAGTTGTTGCCTGGAGGACTGCTTGCAACAGCTTGAGCTGAGAATGTGCAGCTTCTTTTGGGAGAATTGTAGCAGCATTAATTGAAGAGGAGAAAGGGCTGGAGGGATGCCTATTGGACTGTCTGGTCAGGGCTGGAATTGCAGCAAAATGTGGAGGATATAGCTTCTACGGCTGGAGCAAATGAAGAGAAAATAGAGATATAAGGGGGAGAGTGGTTTGGTGTTTATATAAGTTAGGAGAGGGGCTTTGTTGTCCAAGTGGAGACACCTACAAGGCCATGTGGAGGGAGTCAAGTGACTGCTGCAGATTGAAATAAAATTTTTATTTTATTATTATTATTTTTAACAATAGCTCTCTTATATTTAGAAAATCGAAGTTGACCGTATATGCACCTTGAGTGTCGGATTTTGGTGTACAATAGCTCGTTTTGACCGTCTCTGAATGCGATCAAATGAGTATAATATTCATATACTTTGGATCAAAGACGAATCCCCAAAATTTCCGAGATATGATTTTGGTTTATGGCTAATTTTTGCGGTTTTAAAATATCAAACGACCTCCGATCGACGAACGGTCGATTCCATTGATTTTATTTCATCGAATCGGACATTTAGGTGGTCTCAATTTATTTCGCGATTTCTGAATTTACGTCACCCTTTTTCGGGCACGCATTACGATGCGATCGATTTTTGATCAATTTTGCCCGAATGACTTTTGATCCATGATTAATTGATCGATTTATGTTATTTAATGTTGATTAATAACTTTATTGAGTTATACGGACCCTAATCGGGTAGGGTTCGGGTTTGTGCAGATCCGGGTGTTACAAATATAAAAATCTCGAAGGGAGTCTCGTCCTCGAGACTCGAGTCAAGGTTACTTTGTGTCTTGATTTGGATCTCATCTGACCATAAAAACCTCAAAGGGTTTTGAACCCATAAAAATCTCAAAGGGAAAACAAGCCATGTTCTTTCAACATACATAATCAAATGGCTTGTTTTGACAATTACCTGAAAAGAGCTATAGGTATCTTGCCTGTGTGCTGCTTCGGTTTCCCATGTCACCTCTTTGACACCATGTCGGCGCAATGGCACTTTCACTAGGGAAATTTCCTTGACATGAATCTTCTTCACAACATTTTCGAGTATATGTAAAGACCTCTCCTCGTACGTTAAATCGGGCTCCACTTCAAGGTCCTCGTAGCCAATGTCGTGGCGAAGGTCGTACTCGTAATTCCTTAGATTGATAGGTGTGAAGAAAGGGTTACTCGATAGACCACCTTACACATACGAGTAAAAATTTCAAATGGTCCTACGTATCGTGGTGTCAACTTTCTATTAACACCAAATCTCTGTATTCCCTTCATGGGAGATACTCGTATGAACACCCAAACTCCTTCATGTGTTTACAGGAATTTCCATCGGTATGAAGGATTAAGTTGAATATTGATAAGTCAAATTTGAATGGATTAAGAGAAGGTGATCGGATTACCCGAAAGTCTACATCTCTTCTCCGACGATTTGCATAGTTTTTTTTGCGGATTTGAACCGTCAGAAGCCTTCACCTTATGAGATCAACTGTTGTAGTAGTTTTCTCTAAGAGATCTACGGAGTACATAGCGTGTTTACCTATCTCACGCTAACTGAGAAGTATGAGACATCTCTACCCATATAGGGCTTCGAATACTGACATACCAATACTAGAATGATAGTTGTTGTATAGAAATTCTACCAACGACAGGTGGTCCTTCTAGGATCCTTTCCTCTCTAGAGTACATGCATGTAAAAAATTGTCAAGTGTCTGATAGCATGCTTGCTATGTCCGTCGGTCTTTGGATGGTATGCAGAACTCATCTTCAGCTCTGTCTGTGGTGCTGACATATGCTGGTACCCGTAGTGAAATATAAACCTCGAGTTCTCCATCAGACAATACCTCACGTGGTATATCACGAAATCTGATAATGTTTTGCGCATGTAATCTAGCCAACCTAGATAGCGTGTAGGTCATGTTGATATGTATGAAATGGGCTGACTTAATGAATCTGTCAACAACATCTCAATAGCATCGTGGCCACATGATGTCCTCGGCAGTCTAGTGTTAAAATCTATAGTAATACTCTCTCACTTCTACTCGGGAATGGAGAGAGACTGTAATAACCCTGGTAATCTCCTATGCTCTCCCTTGACCATCTGATGGTTTAAGCACCTGCTAATATGATGTGCCATATCTCATTTCATCTCGTCTCGCCAAAATGTTGGCACAGATCCCGGTATATATTCGTGCTGCCAGGATGAATAAACAATCGTGAACTATGTGCTCCTTCAAAATATTTCTGCACAATTGCTAATCGTTGGGCACAACGACTCGACCAACCTTTTACAAAATGGACTTTGTTACCACAAAATCATCACTTCATCCTTGATAGTATGCATGCATTTGTTTCGAATTCAAGTATCTGTCCTCTCATCCCAAATACTGTTGAATTACGGAGGTACGGCAATAAATATGAGCGTACTCTCATAAAGATGCCAATTAGTCAAAGCTACGAGCATGTCATATGTGTATAGTTAGTTTGTCATATGTGCACGAGCTTTCCTGCCAAGCGCATCTGCCACCACGTTTTTCTTACCGGGATGGTAAGAGATCGTGTAGTTAAAACCCTTCAGTAGCTCAAGCCATCAACGTTGTCTCATGTTCAAATCCTTTTGACTAAAGATGTACTTCAAGTTCTTGTTATATGTGAAATCTCGAAATTCACCTCATATGGATAGTGGTGCAAGATCTTTTAAGGCAAATGCAATTGGCGCCAACTCCAAGTCATAGATGGGGTAATTCCGCTCAGGCAGTCTTAACTGACGTAATGCGTAAGCAATCACGTGACCTTGTTGCATTAGAACTGTTCCTAAACTTTCACTTGAAGCATTTGTATATACTGGAAAATCCTAAGTGCCTGAAGGAAGCGCAAGAATATTCGCAGTCGTCAATCTTTCCTTCATTGCCCTGAAGGTTTGTTTGCATGGATCATTCTAAATGAAAGGAACTCCCTTCTGTGTTAATTATGTCAGGAAAGAACGACTCGGGGAAAACTACTGACGAAGCGTCTGCAATAGGCCACTAGTCCAATGAAGCTATGAATATGAATGATTGTCTTGGGTTGCTCTCAAGACATGACTGCCTCAATCTTCGCGGGGTCAACTGAGATACATGCTCTAGAAATGACATGCTCAAGGATTGAGATCTGGGATAACTAGAACTCACACTTGCTTAGCTTGGCATGCAACTTGTGCTCTTGAAGTGTGTCCAGGACTATCTTCAGATCATTCGCATGATTTTGTTCATTTTAAGAATATATAATCACATCGTCAATGAATACACTATTACAAACTTATCCAAGTATGGATGGAAAATCCTGTTCATCATGTCCACAAATGTTGTAGGGGCATTTGTAAGCCCAAACGACATCACAACAAACTTGTAGTGTGCATAACGAGTCTTAAATATTGTCTTCCGAATATCTGTCTTTCGAATCCCCAGTTGATGGTAGCCAGATCGGAGATCGGTATTTGAAAATACCGAATATTCTTGTAATTGATCGAACAAATCATCGATGTGTGGCAGAGGATAATGGTTCTTTACCGTTTTCTTTTTCAGTTTTCTGTAAACAATGCATAATTTCATTGTTCATCCTTCTTTCTGACAAAAAGGACGGGATCACCCCAAAGTGTAGTGCTCGGTCTCACGAAACTCACGTCAAGTAACTCTTGTAACTGTACCTTCAGCTTTCTCAACTTGGCTGATGCCATACGTACGGAGTCATTGAGATGGGTTGTGTATCTGGAAGTAATGAAATCTCTCACTCAATCTCTCTTAGGCGGTAAATCTGACAAATCATTAGAGAAAACAATAGGGTAATATGACACTATCCTGATGTCCTGAGTTATCTGCTCTCCATCAGATGTCTCTCGGATAATTGCTAGATATGAATCACATCCATGATCAACAAGTCTCTGAACTCTCAATACTGACATATACTCCATTTTGGAGTCATGTAATGTACCCTTAATGGTAAACTCGGGTAAGTCCGAAATCCTGAACACAACCGTCTTCCTGAAGCAATTAACCAGGGCATGGTGATCTGAAAACCAAATCCATGCCAAAAAGTAGGTCAAACTCGTTGATCTGTAGTAGCAGAAAGTCTGCTATCGTCTCATGTTCACCAATCAACGTTGGTAACCATTTGACTGTCAGTCTCAAGATGAACAACTGGTCACCTGGCCCATGGATGTGACGGGGAGAATCTAGGGCCTCTGTAATTCTCGAAGCTCATTGAAAGCTTTAGAATCAATTAGAAAGGTCGGCTCTAAACGCCATGGTTCTGTGTGAGAATCGATATCCTTAATTACAATAGTTGATGTTCACGGATATTTCTATTTTACTTTTTCTCTTATTGGGATGCAATATGGAAACGAGTTGCAATGGTGACATCTGTGGTTTTTGAATTTGAATGCCATATTTCCCTTTCGGACTCGCGAAAAGTCAGAGGACTGTCACTATCCAAGAATTAATGCGATCGAAACTATAATACCATGAATGTATGTAGCGAGGTATCATTGCTCTGATACCAAACTGTGACGCCCGCTCCCTCTCGGATCTGGGATACCCGTTTACACATCATTCGTAGTATCGTGTTCGCTAAAGATCGCTTTAGCGAACATGATACTACGAATGATGTGTAAACGGGTATCCCAGATCCGAGAGGTAGCGAGCGTCACACGGGCCTTCGGCCAATTGATAACGTTGCACGTTGTGGTGATTCCGGTTGCTTCCCCTTCATCAGTAACACCACCTCTGATCGCTCACCCGGCCTCATGCACGTGCTGCGGACCTCTACCACATCACCAACCTTCTCTAGGACTCCATCACTTGCACATTCGTCCAAGAACGGGGGTCGCCTCCACTTGATCATATCTCTCAGCTCGGTAGGTATCCCGTACTCCAGAACCACAACGAAGGCTTCTTTTACGCTCACCGAAGAAAGCCCTCTAACGCGTACGGCTTCACCTTTCAACCAAATAGTATCCACGTTGCCACCTGCTTCCTTTTTTATCAAGATCCTCTCCTGCAGCTTCCCAAGGATCAACTTATCTCCTTCCTCCACGACAAGCCCATCTTAAAACACACCAAGCCACCTCAGTCATTAGCCCATGCAGATGGATCTGCCTCTCGTCCTCCGTGCCCGATCCGTGAGCCTCCGTATGAACCAATGCGGCTTCAGTTCTATGCTTTGGAGTCTCCTTCGGCCGCCCTCTCGCTAGGCATTCTTTCTGACGGTGCTCCAATTGTCCACATCGAAGGCAAAGTTGCACGAGAGACGCATTCCTTAGTGAGAGGTGGTCGGTCGCATTGCACCGGTAACACCATCTCACTACGTTAGACGCTATCTTCGGGGGGTCGCTTCTTCTCCTTCGACAAACTCTACGGGCCTTCCCCTTTAAGTTCCTCCATCTCTACGTCATTCCGCGTCTCCCCCTCTTTCCTCTCTAGGTCGGTGCCCCTCCAATCAGTAGAAGCATCAACCTTCTCCTCGTCGCTCCCGCTCCCATTCCCGCTTCCACTCCCGTACTCTTTCATGTCCCTTCTTCATAGTTTCCATCGACAATCTCTCTTTTTTAGTCCAAACTTAAACTTTGATTTTTTCCATTTTTATTGATATAATATTTTGGTTGCATACCTTCTTGGGCATGCATCTTTTTTTCCTTAAAAGAACAAGGACTTGAACTCAAAAAGAGACTTTTTTTTGAAGGCTCAAAAAAAGGGGGAGACACGCGATGGTGTTCACCCCAAAATAATATTATATATAAAAAAGAATAGAGCGAGATACTTACATGTCGAGGAGGGGAAGAAAGAAGGGAGAGGGAGGGGTCAGAGAAATAATTAAAAAAACGGCAACCGGCCCCAAGGCCCAACTACGTAGACCAGTCAGCGATTAATATGGAAGCCGCGGTATTGACGTTCTCCACGTAGAAGCGCGCACCCGAGAAGATAGAGTCATTGCGAGCCCGCCAGATCGACCAAAGGCGCGCCAGAGGGCCGAGCAGATGCGAGCGGGGGCCTCTTCTGTTGGCCCAGAGGATGTCGCAGAATTCCTCCGTATTGGCTGAACGAGCCCAGGCGTCCTCATCCCAAATCCGGGAGACCGAAGAGCAAAGGAAGAAAAGGTGGTCCGCCGATTCATCAGACAACCCACAGAGCTGGCACCGAGTGTTGGAAGAGTGAAGAAGGGAGGCGCATCGATCGCGAGTCATCAGTCTTCGATGTCGAAAAACCCAGAAGAAGAAGGTGATCCTAAGGGGTAAGCGGAGGCCCCAAAGGAAAGCGCAGTCACGGGCCAGGGAGGCATCCATAGGTGGAGGAGGAGGGAGCAGTGCAAGATAGGCCTTGCGGGAGGAGAACGGACCATTCCTCCAAGCCCAATGATCCCGCCCGCCAGCAGGGGAGGGGGAAGATGAGAGAGCCTCCAACAGAGAGGCCAAGTCGTTGACGCGCTGGTCAGAGAGGGACCCCGAGAAGGCGGGGCACCAGCCGCCGAGGATCCAGTAGTCAGCAACGGTAGCCAAGCGGTTAGACGCCAAAGAGAAGAGCCGCGGGAAGCGACACCGGAGGGCGCCACCCCCCGTCCAGTCGTCGATCCAGAAATTGAAGATAGCACCCGATCCCAGCACCGGGGAGAATAGGGAGCGGTTCTTTTGATATATTTCAAAAATGTATCGCCAAAAGGGGGAAGAGTGAGCCGGGCATCTCCCACGGATGAAGGAAATCCAGTCCACGCCCAAAATCGCACGCAAGACGCTGCCAAAAAATGATTCATCCTTGCCCCAAACCTTATGCACCCATTTTAAAAGCAAGGCCTCATTGACCCGCTCCAAGGGCCGAACACCAAGGCCCCCCGCTCTCTTGGGCCGAGTAACCACATCCCAAGCAATCAAGTGAATTCCGCGGCCGCTGCCATCCGCCCGCCCCCATAAAAATCTTCGCATGCATTTTTCCAGCCGTAGGCGAACGCCCACAGGTAACTTGCGAACCGAAAGAAAGTAGATGGGAATCGCAGAGAGAACTGACTTAAGAAGAACGAGGCGACCACCACGAGAAAGTAAGGAGGCCTTCCAGCCAGCCAAGCGCGAGTCCACCCGGTCCAGGATCATCCTCCAGTCATTCAAGCGGTTCCGGCCCGACGAAATAGGGACGCCGAGGTAGGTGAGAGGGAGCTCCCCAATCCGCGAACCGAGGATAAGGCTGCACTCGGCCACCTCAGGTGCGGACAAGCCAAAGGGCACGAAGCAGCATTTGTCGAAGTTGATCGTCAAACCCGATAGTTCACCGAATAGGGAGATCATATGAGCCATCCCAGCCACCGCGTCGGAGTTCCCCTCAATGAAGCACATGGTGTCGTCCGCGAACTGAATAATAGGCACACAAAGGCCATCCTTCTGAAATCCCGCAGTGAGGCCAGCATCAATGACACCATGCACCATCCTGGTCAAGATGTCGGAGGCGAGAACAAAAAGCATAGGGGCTAATGGGCAGCCCTGCCGCACCCCCCTACGAGGTTGGAAGAGACCGCCAACCGGACGTCCGTTAACAAGCACGGAAAGGGAGGCCGTGGAGATACATCTGCGCATCCAAGATATCCAAGCACTTGGGAAGCCCCGCCGATGAAGAACAACCCATAGGAATTTCCAGTCAAGCGAATCATAAGCTTTCGAAAAGTCGATCTTCCAAAGGATACCTTTCTTCTTCTCACGTTTCCAAGCAGCCACAATTTCAGAAGCAACAAGGATGCAATCCGCAATATGGCGACCTTTGACAAACGCTCCTTGGGCCGGCGAGATGAGTCCGTGAAGGATCGTCGAGAGACGGTTGGCCAAGGTTTTAGCGATAATAAGGTAGATGGCGTTAGAGACGGCAATAGGGCGGAAGTCGTCGAGACATAGGGCGGGTGATTTCTTCGGGATAAGAATGATGTGCGCCCGGTTGATACGATCAAAGCCAAGGTTGCCCGAGTAGAAGTCAGAGGCCACCGCGAGGACGTCCCCCGAAACCACCTCCCAAAAATCCTTGTAGAAGGAGACCGGAAAGCCATCCGGCCCCGGGGAAGAGTCACCATTCAAGCTCCACACAGCGGACTTAAGCTCGGACAAAGAAAAAGGGCGAGTGAGGAGAGAGGAGTCCGCATCCGAGATCCGGGTGGCCCCCGCCCCAAGCCAACGCCAACGCCGCGGGGGGAGGGCAGTAGAAGAACGACAGAACTGCTCGGAGATGGCAATTCCCAGCGCACGATCATCCGAGTAAACACGGCCATTGATGGAGATAGACCTGATAAAATTAAAACGGCGCCGGTTGCTAGCCGCCCGGTGAAAAAAAGAAGTGTTGGCGTCGCCCTCCTTGATCCATTTAACCTTAGATCTTTGGCGCCATGCAATACAACTCTTCTTATCCTCAGCCTGAACCTGAGCACTAGCATTTGAGCGGAGAAGAAGCTCATCCATAGAAAGATCACGATCGCTCTCCAAGGAGTCCATGCGCATGATAATATTCTCGGGCTCGGAACGAATAGCCTTGCGCGAATGCCTAATGGAGGCCTTGAAGTCGACAAGAACCCGGCGAAGAGAGGAAAGCTTCTGAGATAAAATTGCCGCCGCCGATCCCGAGGCCGGGAAGTGGGTCCAATGATTAGTAACGATGTCCTTGAATGATGGTTCGAGGAGCCAGCTTTTTTCATAGCGAAATAGGCCACGAGGGGAGAGGCCAGATCCGTCATCCCAAATGATAGGGGAGTGGTCCGAGAAGGTACGCGGGCGGGAGGCCACAGAGCAGAGGGGGAAAGTATCCAAAGCCGCGCCATTACCGAGAAAACGGTCGATCCTGGATCGAGAGGAATTGTTCCGCCACGTGTAGGAGATATCATTGGGGACCAAGTTCGTAAGCGCCAATTCATGAATTAAATCCCGAAAATCTTGAGAGTCCGGATCACGACCTCCCCGACCACGAGGACGATCCGAAGGGTCAATAGTAACATTGAAATCCCCGCCTATGATCCAGGGGATTCTGGAGAAAGATTCGTCCGCGGCACGAAGGTCCTCCCAAACTTCCCGACGCAAAGTGTGGCAGGAGGGAGCGTAGACGCAGGAGATAGCGATAGGGGAGCCCGAGCGGACGTTATCCAGTACAACCGAGAGAACATGTCGTCCCGTAAGCATTGAGCGGAAAGAGAACAACCGTGATTGCCACGTAATTAACAACCCGCCCGCAGCACCAACCGCATCAATCGTACGGAAATCAGAGAAAGAGCCAGCACCAAAGGAACGCCATGAGTAGTCGTCAAGAGTTGCGAGCTTAGTTTCTTGGATACATGCAACATCACACTCCCATTCCAACAGCCGGGAGGCCAAAGTTCGACGCTTGACCACATCACCCAAGCCACGTACATTCCAGGAGAGAAGCTTCATTAAGAACACGATAAGAAAGGCCCGAGAGGATAGACGGACAGCCGAAACCACCAGCATCAATCGGAACCAGCCGAGCCCGGAGGATCCGCCTCCTGCACCTGTTCGTCCACAGAGTCCGGGTCAGCCGAGATTGCGCGCACACCCGCAGCGACTGCCACAGCCTGGCGGAGGGTCGCGCAAGAAGAAATCAACGCGGGCGAGAAGGAGGACGAGCATCGCCTGGAGTATGAGGCCCCGTAGCGTCTGAAAGCGGAGGCCGTCCCTGCACCTGTGAGAGAGGGTCCCAAAGCCAGGGGAGATGGGGCCACGGGGGGGGGGAGAGGGGGGGCGAGATGGAGTTGAATTCAACACCGAGGGGCCAACCTGCAGACGAAGAGGCTCCACCTGAAATACCAAGGGGGTTCGACGGGGCAAGCGAGGCCCCGAACCCGATAACCGCGGCCACGAACCACCAAAAGACGCGTTGTCGCTCCGACTAAGAGAGAGATCCGCAAGCGGGTCCGAATAGCCGACCCGAACCACAGGCGACGAACCGAATCTAATGAGAAAAGAAGGCGAATCGTTATCGAAGCCCTCCCTCCCTGCAGAGACAGAAGATTCGCGTGCCAGACGAGAGAATCGGAGGGGCGTCTCGGTAAGGGCGCCGACATCATTCGAAGGCGTCGTCACTACGGAGAAGAGCGGCTTCGGGTCCACGTGGCCACCAGGAGATGAAGCGCCGCGCACCACGTGGCCACCCGAAGATGAAGCGCCACCAGCAGAGGAGGCGCCACATGCCACGTGGATCGGCGGAGACGAAACGAGAACAAGCTCCGGCAAGACGACGTCAGCCACGGGGGGCGGAGAGGGGACATCAGGCGGTGAATGAGCATCGGTATCCGACGAAGGAGGCGGAAGAACAGTGAGGATCGGGCGAAAGCTCCAGGAGCCAACCTTGAGAGAGCCGAAGATGGAGCGCTCGCTGGACTCGCGGAGGAAGTCCGGGGAGCATTCGAACAGCACCTTAACGGAATGGCAGTCGGCGCCGGGGGAGAGACCGTCGTCGAAGATAGAGAGAATCGATCCCCACCGGCGGAAGACCTTGTTGAGCACTGGAATGGTTCTTGAGAGAAAAGGGACCCCCGAGATGGAGGCAACACAGACCTCGGTAGAGAGCGAAGCACCGTCAGCAACCCGCGGCGGACGCCAAAGGACCGCACCGGAGGAGCCGTGCGAGAGCATGAAATCCCGCAGCTGCGGCGAGAGGCCACGGAGGCAACAGTGGGAGGCATCCAGCAGGCAGAAGTCCCCCATGAACGAAGAGCCGAGCACGCGCAGGACCATGTCCTTCACCGCGTCCCAACCAACAACCGGGTGGCGAGCGACCCCAATAAGAACAGAAGAGGGTCCACCGGCCGAGACACCGTCAGCATTAGAAGCATCAACTAACAGGTGGGGAGGGTCCGACGACACCCCGAGAGGAGGCGGAGGAGGAGCCACCACCTGGGCGAAAGAGCGCCCCCGAATGGAGGGCCGGGGAGGAGGATCCGCCACCGCCCGCACCGAGAAGGAAGATCTCTCAGGCCTGAGAGCACCGCGTCGACGGAGCCATCCGCAAGAAGCTCGGCGATGACCAGCATCCCCGCATGCAAAGCAGCGAGGAGGCTGAGGGCAAACAGGAGCAATATGGCCTCGCTCCCCGCACCTGAAGCATCGCTTCCCAGCCTTCCGATGAGAAACCGAAGTCCAGCCCGCCTCCGAGGCCGAATGGGAAGAGACAGCGTCCATCCCTCCCGCCGTAGACTTGACCGCACCCATTGAACTGCTAGATGCCACCCTCGCGCCGTTGACGTGAACCTCCGAGGCGATAAGCACCGCCCTCGACCCAGTCGAAGGCGCCTTGGAGAGGTTCGCACTACTGAAGCCCGCTGCAAAACTCCGGCTTCGCACACCACCTACTAGAGACCCGCGACCACTCGCTCCACTCGCTCCACTCGCTCCCATCCTCGAGCCAGTCCAAAATCTTTCATTTTAGAACTCTACATTATTTCTTGTCAGCCAGAACATAAGCCAAAGGCTTCATCTTTGTCACGATCATAGTTTTAAAAATCGTAAGGCGAATCGAGGTGGTTTTCCTTGACGAGGCGATACGTAAGCCTCGATTTATATAGAAAAATATACATAAAATACAATTAAGCATAATTATATATATTTATAAACTCATAAAATTAGATATTCCCGAACATATTCACCGTATATGCTATGAACATGAGAATATATAATATTCTTTGCATGATTTTCTTTGAATCCTAACTCGTATTGTCATCCATATGCAATGCAGAGCTTATTATGACCTCCTTTAATGTTGGCGGGGTGAAGTTCTTGTCGATATACAACACTTCCCTTTATGTTCATGGATGAAGCAAATATATGTGACTAACATATATTATTAACATATACAATATACAACATGTTTATGTTGTTTTATGTGTTAATATGACTAAGATATATATATATATATATATATTTATTGATATGCTTTGAATCCTACCATTCAATTTGTTAAACCAGTTGAAGAACCGTTGTATGCACCCCCCGTCGCACCATACCCTACCATCACGGGGGTCTCGCTGTCCCGAAACGAATTTTTATATGACTAACACACAATTTTTAAATATAGAATATATACGAGTATATAACAAACTAAATTGTTAATAATTAATATTATAATGCAGGCCGAGGCGGTATGTCGTGGCCGCCTCGGCACCTCGGCGCCTCGAGGACCGCCTCAATGGCTTGAGGCGTATGCCTCACCTGGGCTGCTTGAGGCGGGCCGAGGCGTACAACTTAGTGTCTCAAGACACGTTTTTTAAAACCATGGTCACGATGACTCTTGCTCAATGAACACACGCCCATTAATCCAGTTAAGAATCTTCACTTATTGAACCTTTGTCATGACTCTTCCTCTTTATAGAATTCATATGATAACCTTCACCCTCAAAGGCGCCTTTGGACTCTTAGTTTAACCTACAATCTCAGATTAAATGACTAGGATAGAAACTAGGAGGGAGATCGATGTCCTCTACGCCATCTTGATCAAGAAGTTACCATCCACTTAAATCCATTGACCACATCCCGCAAAAGGACCTTCATACATGTTAAGAAGCTTCTATAGCCATAAAAAATAAATTGATCGAGAAGTTACCATCCACTTAAGTCCATTGAACACAGTTAGCAAAAGGACCTTCACACATGTTAAGAAGCTTCTATAGCCATAAAAAATCTTGCACCCTCTGCTTAGAAAATCCAGACTCAGAGCTTGGCACCCATGCCCTTCCGATTAGGCTTCTACAATACTCAGATCTCGGTTACTTGATAAAGCAAAAAGTTTGAGAAGAGATCACATAGAGCACCCTCTAAACCCCCACCGGTTGTAGGAGAGACGTAACATTCAATAACGAAAAACGTACCTGCCTCAAAAAAGTCGATGACAACCACTACATTCAAACTAGGAGCAACGCCACATATATCTCTCACTAATCATATTCAGACTCCACTCCATAGTAGTCTTTTCCCAGGTGTGCGCCAATGACCCTAGGAAAGGTACGGAACTTTGGCCAAGGGAGATCGAGCAATAGAAGAGGAGACGAAAGAATCAATGAGAGGGAAGGCTCAACACCCTCTTAGCAAGAAAGTGTTGTTTATCCCCTTGAATTTCAACACCACGAGTCTTCCACCCCCAAACTGTTGCATCTTCGAAGCCCACACCATTGGAGGAATACCATTCTACTCCCAAAATGTACCAAAAGAGTCATCTCATCATGGATTCTAACCACTTTTTGATCCCACTGGGTAATTGACAAGTAGAAAGAACAAATACAAAAGTCGTAGACATGATTGCCTTGTATAGCACCAAGTGGTCGCCCCTTAACAAACATGTCGCTTTTCGAACTGGCCAGCTTACGTTCCAGTTTCTTCACCGTAGGCAACCAACCCACCTTTGTAAGTTTATTACAAACCAATGGTTATCCCAGGTATGTAAGTGGTAGGCTCATGCGTAGAATGCCCATGATTCACCTACATCCCTGGGACAGTGAGAGGGATAATGGAGAGGGCGCGGCGTGAGAGAGATCTGGTTGGCATTGCCCATAGGAGGAGGATTGTGAGCGGAAGAAGAGAGGGGATGAGGGCCACCCACACATGTGTCTGAGGAGGTCGAGGTGGTCTGGAAGGTGGTGTGTCACCGGACACGACCTCGTTTTGGTCTTCAATGCTACCGTTTTGGCATTCATGGTCGTCGTTCGGAGATTCGCTTAGTGTCGGTCCGATGTTTCTCCTGTAGAGGTTGAGACCATCATCGTGGCACCTGCACGGCGAAGCGTGAAGCTCTTGATTCTCTAAAGCATCAGGCTCGTGATGCTCCAGAGTTGCGTCCTCTATAGCCATTGAAGGCTACCATGATCGTTGGCAGTGTCCTGACGGGGAACAAAACCTTTCTCATGATGTCTCGTGAGTGTCCTTCAATCCACCCGACAGTACGCTTCAAAGCAGAATGATGGTTTCTTAATCGGTGCACCTACTGTATAAGGTTTGGACATCTCCGTCTAGAGGCAAAGATCGTGAGAAGACTCGTGCTGTCTTTTTCAGGGGACATGGTACCACTGGACGAAAAATTAGTATGCATTCGAGGGCAATCAAGTACGAGTTTGAGAAGACTTCAGTTTGGAGAATTGGATGGGGGAAACTTTAAGGAGAGAAGTTCTTGTTTAACTGATGGTTAATTGAGAGTGGCAAGATGTAGGGTTGCACGTGTAAGAGGTGTTCAGTTACTTTCTAGAAACCGAGGGTTTTAGAGATTTAGTCGAGGTGATGATGATCCTCTTAAATGGCCATATCTTGGGCATGGACATTAGTCTGTGGTCCTCATTATCATGGGTTCGAAGTCGCTCTCACCTACAGTTTCGATGAAGGTTGGTAGAGTTGCTTTTTACCTATTGATTATAGAGATGCTTCCACCCCCCCTCTGAATCCTTTGAGTACCTCACAATCTCCACAACCACGTCCTTAACTTGGTGTTGGTTGCTGGGGAAATTTCGTTGGAGAAGATGACTCACAGAACTATGGTTAATTTGACGACGACGGTTTCGGAAATCACGAATTTCCTGGAAGTTAAATGTTGATTCGATGGCAAAGATCGTGGAAGGTTAACAATTGATGGCAAAGGAGAACGTTGAAGTGTGATATTTACAAGAACTGATGTGTGATCACCCTCTACATCTCTGGCGGAGATTTGGGTTTCTTCTGCCTAAAACACTGATGAAGTGCCTCCTAATGTAAGCTTTTAGATCCTTGCACAGATTGTGGTCTGCCCGGCAACATCCTTTGGCCTTAAACCTGATTACCAGGATCTGACTGGGCACCTGAGTGGCGATTCTTTAGGGCCTTCTCTGGGCTCGATTGTGGGAGATGTGCTGATCAAATTTGGGACCCGGGGGTGTTTAGCTCGCATCCACTGGAAGCTGGAAAAAGTCTGATTTGGGGGAGCCTGTGCTTGATCCTGAGATACAAGGCATTGCCGCAATTTTGGTTTACTCGAATTTGCTGGATTGCTTGGGAGAACTGCATGTTTTGGGGAAGCCCGCGCTTGGCCTTGACATGCCAGGCATCACAATGGTGGTGGTGACTGTTGGAACTCTTTCCCCCACTGATGATGGGGCTTTACGTACTACAACCATGGGGATTTGCTCTCTGATTCTGCTATGAGACCTATAACTGAGTCCTTCGAGACTTCTGATGAGGGAGATAGGCTGCACAAAAAATTATGAGACAAGCCTAGGAAAAAGAGGTAGCTGCACCTAAAGTCTACATCTGAAAATCACCTTTTGTAGGGGTTATCACGACCACAAAAGACTATACAAGTTCCCCCAATGGTTGTTTGTGAAGATAAGAAGATACTTTTTCATTGGACTGTAGCTTGTGTAGAGACTTTGGTACCTAGCATTGGGAATACCAAAGTTTCCCTATGATAGTTATTTCATGGAACGTCAGGGGGTTGGGAGACCCAGACAAGCAAAGGTCCGTAGGCTCACTATTGAGCGGGTTGTTTGGAGATAAATTACATGATTGATTGGATTTGCTGTGGAGGTCAGTTCGCACAACTACTTTATCCGAGTTCAGAGCGGTATATACAGTAGGTAGTGTGGAACGAACTTTGATTGCTTGGAAGAGCGAGTGCCTGATTTTATTGGTAGATTTGTGTAAACTGTATTGCTGCATTGCATCATGCTTATTCCCCTTTGGTTGTATCGTGTGTGTATGGACCAACAGTCTCATCATTAAGAGCACTTCGACGTGGGCCGAGCTCCGTGAGATCAGAGAGAAATCCACAGCTGTAGCTTGTCTAATCAAGAGGTGATTTTAGTGTGATACTTTTCTCCTCGGATTGCCCCTGCCTTCAAGGGGGCATGATCCATGATCGATTGACTTTGTTGAGTTGGTAGGTGACCTGCGTCTGTAGATTATTGATGCAGTAGATGTCCGAAATACTTGGAGAAACTCGAGATCGCGATCTAGTGTTTATCATTTCCTGGACTCCGTCGAACTTCTGGAGTCTTTCCCTGTGGCAAGTGCAACATCCTATTCACCTTCGAGATTCTGATCACACTCCATTGGTTTGGGATTCAAGAGGGGATCATACATCGCTCATTTTTCAAATTGGTGAGATCATAGTTTCTAGAGGATGACTTCAGAGTTCTGGTTGCAGAGAAGTGGGCATCAATTGATTGCACGGGTTTGATGATCGCTTGGATGGTCCAAAGATTGATAACGTTGCATGTGCGACTTTATGGCTACAAAAAAGATTTACTGTAGCTATGGAGGAATAAACATGCCACTACTGAGTCTGAAATAGGGAAATTTGATAAAGTGGAAGATGATAGAGACTTGTCCATGATGGAGGTAGAGGGAATCCGAATTATATCAGCAGGTTGTCTTGGAAGCAGAGATTCATGTAGAAATGGATCAAGGAGGTTGACACAAACACATATTTTTTATGCGATTGCCAATAGGAGGTGCAGGCACAAGTTGTTACAAACGGTGGTGGTGGACGATATACATGTGGAAGTAGAACGTGAAATAGGAAGAGCAATGCTGGCTTTCTTCCGCAGAATCTCTCGTAGAGAGGGGAATGGGTCATAGAGATGGATAGGTATGGAACCCGCCTCATTTCGATTCACATGGTACTCGACTCACAAGCAAGGTATGGAAAAACTAGTGTCGAGGCGGTACTATTTAGCCTCAAGGCGTGTGCCTCAGTCCAGTCTTGTGAGGTGTGCGCCTCAGGTGGTCGAGGCGTAGCCTCGAGGTGGAACGCTTCTGGCAGTCAAGGTGTTTTGTGAGGCGTTTTTGCTTTTTAAAGTATTTTTTTTATGATTTTAGTGGTTTACTTGGTAGTTTGAGAAGCTTATAAATATCTGCTTGTTTAGAATAATGATTATATAAGATGAAAGCCTAAATCTGATGTTTCTTTCATGCCCATAACTTCATATTTACAGTTAGTTGTGTCGAACTATTTCGTAAATCTTTTACTATTTCACTCTTAATGAATGAATTCGTAAATATCAAATCAAACAATACTTGTAAACTTAAGAGATTTGCAATATATCAAGCAAAACGAAATGGATAGGGTTCACGGTTTCTTACACTGCCATATATATATGTTAAACACAACATAAATTTCCTCGACATATTCAATCGTACTTTTAATTACAACAATATTTAAAATATTTGCTCGAAATGTAGGATTCATGAATTCTCGTACGACCATATATTATATGTTAGACACATAACATAAATTTCTTCGACATATATTTAATTGTACTTTTAATTATATCAATATTGCAAAATCAAATATGTATTGTTTAATTCTTTCACGACATTTATAGAAAATGAATTCCTTGATTGGATGAAAATGTGTAGAAAGGGATTTGTTGTTCTATCTTCTATTTTGGGGTTCTTATCTCCAATAATTCTTCATATATTATAGTGTTAAGTATTATATGTTGGGAAAAGAACATATAATTACGTTGACATATATATTATAGTTTTATCTTTTATGCATATTTTCTCTATAAATCGAGGCTTACTCCTTGAGGCTATGTCTCGCCTTGATTTAGAGGAACACGCCTCGTTCCGCCTTTCATTTTTTCAAACCTTTCTCACAAGATCATTTGAGCGCGATTAGGTGAAGGCGACGGTGTGAGATTTAGATGCTGATGGCGCCTTGAGGCCAGATGGCTTCTTTGTCTTTTTCTACTATTATAGGGTGTAGAGGGGGATGATGTAATAGCAATAGGGAGGAGTTTATGTAACCTAATGCATGCTTTGACATGATCAATATAACACTCATATTTTTACTCCCAAAGGAGGTGTTGGAGCGAGTTGAAGTCTTTCGCCCTATTTCTCTATCGAACACCATTTATCTCATAGTGGCCAAGGTCTTGGCCAATAGACTCTATGATGTGTTAGATGGACTTATCTCCAGGGCGGTCCACCGTCATTCTAGGGAGATAGCAATGACCACAACGATTATTGCTGCTTGAAAAGACGGAAGACGAATAATCTTCTTTGGAAGGTAGACTTTTCTGAAGCATATGACAATTTGGGTTGGCTGTTTATGCGGTTAACCCTGTCCAGACGTGGTTTCCTAGATGTTGGGATCTCATGAATGAAAAGATGCGCGCCATGCATCTTATTGTATACTTGTGAACGAGCTCCCCGAGGGGGGTTTCTTTCAACCGAAGTGAGGAGTTCGCTAAGGATGCCTGTTGGCCTCCTACATTGTTTGTTTCGGTAGTTGATGTTCTTGCACATATGGTTGAGCGAGTGGTGAATGAAGGAATTTCTGCAGGCTATTCCATGGGAGACATCTCTATTCCATTTTAGAGTATGCAAATGACATTATCTTCTTCATTAAGGGAGGTGGGGGTGGGGGGGAATGAATTGCCGTGATAATTGGCATCTTGGGTGATCTTTCAAGATTGAGGCTTAACTTGAGCTAATTGATTTTGGTCCTTTTGGCTTCTTATATTCAAATGTGACAATTTTAATATAGAGCTGGGCACTACTTGTGGTTCACTACCAATCCGAGACTTTGGTTTTCACTTGAGTTGTGGTTGTCTACTGTTGACTGATTGGTCACCAATTTTTGAGAAGCTAGAATGTAAGTTAGTTGGGTTGAAGGCATATATCTATATTGTGACATGGTGATCAGTTGGTTCTGTGGCGACAATATTGGCAGTGATCCTTGTTTTCGATCTTCGGATTGATTTGCTAGAGAAAAATGGTGCGGAGAGCGTGGGGGAGCGAGAGGGGTGGTGCGAGAAGGAGTGCGGGTGGGAGTTCGAGAGCTGCCGTCAGTGGGTTCGCTGAAGGCGTTCGTGGCTGCCGCAGCGAGGGTGGGGGCGATCGTAAGGGGGAGGAGGTGGCGCGTGGGAGCCCGCGAGCTGTTGTGGTTGGCGCGGTTGGTGGGGAAGGGGGGCGGAAGGGGTGTTGAGGGGGTTGGAGAAGGTTGGGTGCAAGTGTCCCATAGGAAGCCGGAGAGGAGATGCTTCCGTTGTGGGCTGCGGGGCATTTGGCGTCGGTTTGCGTTGCTCGACCGAGGTGCTTTGCATGCGGGGGGTTGGGCCACCGTATGGCCTCCTGCGGGTTCCGCTTCCAACGGGGGAAGGTGTCTGCCCCGGCTCGTGGGCATGCGGGTAAGGTTGGGGAGTCGTCAGCGCGCGGGGGTTTTTGTTGGCCGGGAGGGCGTTCGTTTGCGAAGGTGGTAGCAGGTGGTCCTTGTTCTGCTTCGGTTGCCAGCGATGTTGTTTTCACAAGGGCTGCAGCTGCTCCGACTTCGCCCGTGCTCGTATTCGAGAGGCCGGCTCTACGTCGGGTCCATATGGAAGGTTTGTCAAGGGGGAGGTGTTCAAACAATCGGTGATCGGGTCAGCTTGCGAAAGTGCTTGTCGGTGGACGTGGTGAGGAGCCATCTGCTCGGATTCCTTGGCTCGCAGTTTGTTGGGGACGTCATTGCATTGATTCTAAGCGTTGTTGTGCACGAGGGCTGTCAGCTGTTCAGCGGGATCGGTTGCTTCGAAATGGCGCGACGGATGATATGATATGGAGAGACCTGCGTTTTGTGGACGGGGCTTGTTCAAGCGTCGAGATATGCATGGCGGAGGTTCGTGGGGTTCCATTCCTTTCCAGATCGGTGCACTGTCTTAATCGGACTCTCGGCGATGGGGAGAGGTGCTCGCAGTCGTCGATAATGGGTTGGCGCCGGGCTTGGAGCATGATGTCACTCGGATCCTGATGGAGTGCAATAAAGAGTTTTCTCGATGGTGCGGCTGGCCGAGTTTTCTCCGAGACTATGGAAATCGGCCGCTTCAGGTGTAGGGTGGAGTTGTCGATCGTCGACCCGCCGCCTCCGCCGGTGGTGCAGGGCGGGCTGAGGTAGTTTCGCCGGGGGTTAGGATGGGAAAGGACGTCGCCTCGTCTTCCGGGAGACATATGGCCGTGCATGGTGACGCTTCGTTGGACTCGTCCCACGGTAATGATTTCGCACGTCCCTTCGTATATGCCCCTCGGTTGCTGTGCATGGATTCTTCAAGTGCCGGTTTGTCTGATGACGTGACGGGAGTGGCTCCAGGGATAGCCGAGACCTTTCGCTTTTGGACTCGGGCGCCGGGTCCCGGCTTTCGGATTCGACATTCGGATCCTAATGCGGATTGGGTGGTTAGTGGAGTTTCATGCTGTCTATCTTTCGGGTCATGTGCGGGGGGGGGGGGGGGCATGTGGGCACTGCTCCGTTTCTCTTCTCCTCCTCTTTGATGGTCTTCTCCAGCCGGTTGGATGGCTTGGCTCCCTCGGTTGGGTGCGGGGGGAGCGCATCGGTGGGGCAGGATTTTCCTTCCTTCTTGTCGGTCGCGGAGGGGTGGGATCGCAGCAGCCCGGCTTTGGCCGCGTTGTAGGGCCCTTCTTCCACAGCCTCGATGCACGGTTCTTCGGTTCAGACTTCGATGACTCTGACTGAGGTGAAGGAGGCTGGAGCGGCTGAGGGGCTGCCTGAGAGGAGGTCTGCCTAAAAGGTACAAGAGGAGGAACAGGGGCCCAGTCGGTGGCCATCGAGCCCCAGGTGTGCTCACTCTGAAGGATGCTGTTGCGGCGGCCGCTGGTGTGGTCCGCATTGGGGGGCAGGTGGAAGGATCCTTATGAAGGTGCTTCCTTGAATGTGCGAGGGTTGGAGGAGGTGGACAAGAGGAGAACCATAGGGTTGAGGTTTACAGAATGGGGGTGTGACGTAGTCATGTTGCAAGAAACAAAGCTTCAAGGTGTGGAAGACGTTCTTTGGAGGTCGTTTGGTGCGGGGGGTTGGATGAGGTCAGGGCTCTTGACACAGTGGGGTCGGCGGGTGGTTTACTGATCGCTTGGAGATCTGCGGCTTTCGCGCTTAACTCGATCTTCAGAGGGAGGCATGCAATCTCCATTCTTTTAGTACGTGTGGATTCTTCGTTGCCAATTGCTTTTTTTGTATCTATGGGCCCTGCTGCAGTATTAAGAGGAAGGTGCTTTGGGAGGATCTGCGTGAGACAGGTCTGCGGTTCATGGGGATCCCGTGGCTGGTTGGGGTGACTTCAATGTTACCCTTCACTCGTCGGATAGGCCGTGATCCCAGGGGTGGTCTGGACCCGGGCTCGTCGGATTTTGCGGAGATCATGTACTCTTTTGCTCTCGAGGACTTGGGAGCGGGGTATATCGCGTACACTTGGAGGAATTCCAATTCCCGCTCCTGTATTGACAGATTCTTGGCGTCTTTGGAGCTTTTAGATGGTTTCTCTCTTTCTTTTGTGTCCTCCAGCCCTAGGAGCATGTCTGACCACAATCCTATTCTGTGGGATTCTGGGAATGCGTCCGTGTCGAGGGGTTTTTTCAGGTATGAGAGATGCTGGCTGCTGAAGGACAACTTCAGGGATCAACTGCTCACTGGTCCCATGTGCAGGTGGGGGGCTCGGCGGTGTTGAGGTTTGTTCGCAAACTCGACTCTTTACGTAAGAGGCTGGCTGTCTTCAAGAAGGAGTCGAGGGTGGTGAGGATTGCTGCCAGGATGGATGCAGAGGGGGTGGTCAGCGCGCTTGATGCGTTGGAGGGGGTTAGGGAGCTTCAGCCCGAGGAGTTGGTTACCGCGATCGGTCGCTCATAAGAAGATTGCGGAGGAGGATCTGAAGCGGGTTACGGAATGACGTCAGAGATCGAGGGTGTCTTGGCTAAAGGAGGGGGATGCCAACACGGTGTATTTCCATGGTATTGTTAGTGGAAGGCGACGATCTAACTCCCGTCGCTCGATCACGATTAATGATGTGCGTGTGGAGGGGGACGAGCCTATGGGGCGAGCGATCGTGGCTTATTTCAAGGAGTTCTCGGCGAGATGCATCCCGAGGGTTTGGAGATGGGCGGGGACTGGGGCTTTGCCGCTCTCCCCTTCCACTTTGTGAGGGTCTGACAAGGGCTGTTTCGTTGGAGGAGGTAAAGGCAGCCGTGTGGGGATCTAAACACGGATGGGTCTCCGAGTCCTGACGGCTTTCCGGCGGCTTTCTACAAGGACTTTTGGGATTTGGTGGGCAAGGAGGTGTTGGAGGTTATCATCGAGTTCTTTTAGGGCAATGCGGGATTTGATCGGATTAATAGGGCTCTCATTGTGCTGCTTCCGAAGTCCCCTCGGCCGAACGAATTGATGATTTCCGCCCCATTGCAATATCAAATGCTCTATATCTGATCGTGGCGAAGGTGTTTGCTTTAAGGCTTGCCCGGGTGCTTGACTCCGTCATTTCGCCTCTGCAAGCGGATTTTATACAGGGAAAGCAGATTGCGGATTGCACCACTTTTGCCTCGGAGATGGTTGCGGATTGGGTGAAGGAGGGGAGACGTGCTGTGCTGTGGAAGGTTGACTTCGCGAAGGCGTATGACTGCCTTGATTGGAGATTCATTTGGTCGGTTCTGCGGAGGAGGGGCTTCCCGGAGGTCTGGATTTCCTTGGATGCGTCGGTGCGTCACTACGGCCTCGTTCTCGATCATGGTTAATGGGCGCCTTGAGCCCCTCTTTCCAATCAAGAAGGGGGGGTCCAGCAGGGCTGCCCCCTTGCACCTCTTCTTTTTGTCGTGGCCGCGGATGTCCTTGCTCGGATGGCTTGCCGTGTTGTCGATTGTGGGCTCTCGGTGGGGTTCTCTTGTGGCGGGATGGTGGTCCCTTTACTCCAGTATGCCGATGACACCGTCTTCTTCATTGAGGGGGGCACTACGGAGGTCTCGGCCATGTCTGCCACGCTTGAGTTGTTCAGTGAGATGTCGGGCCTTTTTAAGAATGTCGCCAAGTCGAAGGTGGTACCGTTCGGTCTTACTTCGGAGGAAGTAGACGCGTGCGGTTCGATTTTGGGTTCGCAGCCTTGCGCCCTGCCTATTGATTATATGGGGTTGCCGCTGGTCTCGGGCAGGGATAGATTGAGGGATTGGTCCAAGGTGGTGGAGCAGGTTGAGAGGAGGCTTGCTGGCTGGGAGATCTACCTTGCTTTCGAAGGGGGATGCCTCGTCCTCCTCAAGGCGGTGCTTTCGTCTATCCCGGTATATTTCTTATCTAACTAACCGCCGGTTGTCGGTGGGGATCCGCTGTCGTCTCGAGAAGCTTATGCAGAGGTTTTTGTGGGGCAAAAACGGGGAGTCATCGGGGGGGGGGGATGCACTTGGTGGATTTGGACGAGGTAACGAGGGCGGAAGAGCGACGGGGGTCTGGGCATCCAGAGGTTAGACCATGTTAATGAGGCCCTCTTGCTTATGTGGGCCAGCAGGATATGGGGTCCTGGCGAAGATTTGTGTAGTGAGGTCTTGTGGAAGATTCATGGTATTAATGGAGCACTTCCGTTAACGGTTGTTCGGGGGGGGGGGGGGGGGGGCTCAGACGCCTTTCTGGAAAGGGGTGCAGGAAGTTCTCTCTAAATTTTCTTCACCTCTTTGCTCCGGTGCTTGGTGATGGTCAAACTTTCAGGTTCTGGATGGATGTTTGGACGGGGGAGGAACTACTGTGTGCTTGGTTCCCTCGCTTGTTCGCTTTGGCGGCTGATAGAGATGCTTGCGTCGCCTCCTGCTGGTCGGAGGGTGGGTGGTTCCCACTCTTCCGTGTTGACTTCTAGGATCAAAGGCTCCAGGATTATCTCGATCTTTTGAACACATCAAGGGGCCGGTCATCCTTCGGACGGGAGGGATCACTGGGCCTGGAGGGGGGGCCCGTTCTCGGCAAGGAAGTTGTATGGGGCGGTTTGTACTCCCCTCCATCGCAGCTGGAGGTGGTAGTGCGTGATTGCGGCTTTTTTTGGGGGTTGAGGCTACCTGAAAGGATGGGTTTCTTCCTGTGGTTGTTTCGTAGGCAGAGGTTGATGACGAGGGATCGTTGCAGGAGGCTGCTTGGCAGTATCTCTATAGATGTGTTCTATGCAACAGTGCTGTGGAATCTTTGGAGCATCTATTCTTCGCGTGTCCGTCAGTGGCGGAGGTTTGGGAGGAGGCGGCTGAAGCTTGGGTGTGCACCACGGACTTGGCGTCCTTCTTTGACTCAATGGTGGCGAACAAAAATAGGGAGCGGAGGGAGCTTTTGCGGCCCTTGGCAAGATTATGGGCAATTTGGCTAGGCAGAAATGAAGCTATCTTTGCGGGACATCGCTTTTACAAAGAAAACATCCTTTCACATGTACGAGTTTAGTTGATGATTGGGTGTTGGTTTAGCTTCCTGTTTGGTATCGCGGGTGATACCATGTAAACATCCTTTTAACTTTGTTTTTTTAATATAATTGGGGAGAACACCACTGAATGTATCCCCCTTTTTTTGGACTTCAAAAAAAAGTGATCCTTGTTTTCTTCATGTAACATCGATTGCAACTGATTGACGGAGATTATAACACGGAGATTTTTTTGGTAAAAATGAGCAGAATATATCAAGCATCCTCTTGATTGACTGGGATACTATTGCGCTCGTAAAGGAGGAGGGAGGTCTTGGTATTCCTCGCTTGGGGTCTATGAATAGAGATTTGCTCTTGAAATGGATTGCAAGGATCTGGTGTGGCAATGAGGTCTTGTATTGCAGATTGATTCGTGGTAACTATGGCATACATGTCTAGTGGACTCTACTCCATCGTCCACATTTTCTTAGTTCACTTTCTGGAATGGGAATTGGCAACATCCTCCCCCAACTCTCTTTTATTCTGCCTATTCCTTGGAGATGGTTACTTTTTTGCCTTTCGGACTATTAAATAGATTGATGGGGGGGCGTTGGCAGTTTGTTTCCCCCTTTGTTTGCATTAGCGACAAATCGTGGATGCATTAGTTTTGAGTCTTGGGTAGATGGTACACGACGATCAACCTTCCATTCACATTTCTTTGAGCAAGGCTTGCATGAGTTCATGCAACTCTCGGAGGCAATCAGTACCATGGAAGACCCACTGGTGGCGGAGATCATTGGGGATGGTGAGACAAAGACTTCACGGTTCTAAGAGCGTACAAAGCTATCAATAGTCAGCTGGGACCAATGGTTGAAGATTTGATTTGAGACTGCATATTTATTTGGGACTCGAAAGTCTCAATGCATATCAAAGTATCTCTGGTTATGCGGCGTGGGAGAAAATTGACCAAAGAGAGGTTGTTCAGGCGCTATTCGAGCACAGATCATAACTATTCTCTTGTGTGGAGAGGTGGAGACTATTGCCCATCTCTTTTTCCAATGTAAAAAGGAAAAGCAGTCCTAGTTTTATTTGTGTGTCGATTGGGTTGACTTTAGAAATTCCACGGACTCTTGGGATTCTTTATATAGTGCTCGGTTCCGCACAAACCTGATATCGTTGCTAGCAGTTGCAGTTATCTGGGCAGTCGCGAAATGGAGTTTTCTTTAGATTGGATTCGCTTCGATGTAGAAAATGTGAATCATTTTGCTAAAACTCTCTTCGAGTCATAGCTTTTGTAACTTGGTTTATTCCCGTTTTATTAGTCCTTCTCACTGTTGTAAAAGTCGGCCGACTAGTCGAGTTGGGGGGGGGTTAGCCGACTCGACTAGGCCTAGTCGGCCATTAGTCGGTCAACCTGACTAATCGGGCTGACTAGTCGGTCGACTTTTACATAGAGGTTTTTTATTTTTTTTTTATTTTTTGCTTTTTTTAAAATCAAACCTATTCTAATATGCTTAATGTTATATTTAAAGTCCATTACTCCTTTTGTTTCATTTTAATAGTATAGAAAATGTTCAAATCTATGCAAATATATAAGAATATATGTATAAAAAATGATTTATATTACAAATATATAAGAATATATGTATAAAAAATGATTTATATATTAAAAATAAATAAAAAAATTCAAAACCGACTAATGACCGACTAAATCCGATTAGTCGCCCGACTGCCGATTAATCCTTAGTCAGTGACCCCACCGACCGAGTACCGAGTACCGATTTCTGCAACCTTGGTCCATCTCCCGAGTCATGGTTTATTCCTGTTTTAATTAGTCCATCTCCTGAGTCATGGTTTTTGTAATTTGGTTTATTCCCATTTAATTAATTCCATATGGGATGAACCTTTTTTTGTTTCCCTATTTTTTTGTATAAAAAATTAATCGAAAGGAATCGAGTGGAACAAAAGCAGACTTGTCCTCATCAACCCCATGTCCATAGAGCTCCCCAAAATTCTGTCACCATTGAAACCCCCTTTGCTTAGCAAAACTGCTCGTAATGAAGAAGATCGTGTCATTTGCGTATTACAACACCAGAATTCAGAGGCTATCCATAAAATATCCAATGTATATCCCAGCTTGTACAACTTGCTCCATCATCATAACTAGCCTATCCACCACTAAGGTAAACAAAAGGGGTGCAAGAGGGCATCCTTGTCTAATACCCCTCTATAGTTGGGTGAACCCTGTTCATGCTACAATAACCATTATCGAGTAAGTAGAAATCGTGATACATCTCTTCGTTTATGCAATCTAGACTGCTGGGAAGCACTCTCTAATCAATACGATCATAGGTCTTTGAGAAGTCATCCTTCCACAACAACCCCATGCATGCTTCCTCTTCCAATTTGGCACTATCTGGAAGCCATCACCACACTTCTTGTCGTGAGCTGACCTCGTACTTACTGACCAAAATCCTCCCCTTGTTAGCCAACTCTTTCTTGGAAAGGAGAAAGATGAGCGCCATATTCAACCTATCAAAGCTAAAATTGCGGCTTCCTACTTCTAACATGCTCAACACATCACTCCTTTCAACATGCCTTAAAACCTGAAGAAAAAATGGCAACCTATTCAGTCTTGGTGACTCATTCATATTCAATTCCTTAATCGAAGAACCATGTAGGCATTAAAATACCACATGATTCCCTCTGCTAGCTTCGGGCTTAGCCCGCTAATAAGCGTGCTTCCCCTCGCGTTTTTTTGATTCGTCGGATGTAGCACCCACAAAGAGAAGCGCGTATCAAAAAAATTTATAAAAGAGAGAGGAGTGGATAGATGAATAAAAGAAATACTCTCTCTCTCTCTCTCTCCCTTTTTCACTTGATATTTACAAGGTAAGTGTCCATGGGTCGAACACAAGGATGCATGAAGTATACTCGGGAATTGAAATCAGTTTTGTGATGAATTTCTTCTTCACAAACTCTTTTTGTGGTTTTTAGTAATTATTATTTTTATTTGTTTTTTAATTTTGCAAATTTTTATTTTTATTTTATTTTGAAATTTTTATTTGATTTAAAAAGATTAATTTGGAAAATGGTGATAAATTATACTAGATGGATTATAGGGTAATGTACTGTTCTATAGTGGTTATAGTTGTGAGAAAATGAAGTTGATTTTTTTATTTTCAAAAATGGAGAATATAGTTGCAAATGATATACTATATAGTAGATAGGTGAAGTAGAGAATAGGTTATATTATATATATATATATGTAAAAACGAGAATAAAACTGAGCAAAGAGCTCGAAGAAACACATAACGAAACTAAAAAGGAAGACGATGATTAGAAAATCTAAGCAAAGCAAAGAAGTGGTGAAAACCTCGAAAAATACACTAAAACCACGCTAGGATAGTTGTTTTACTACCCTAGAAAAATCAAAGAAAATAAAGTCTCTCTAGTGTCTAAAAGTCTCAATGTATACATGGATACAATTGTAATAAAAGTATTCTGGAAAAATAAGGATTTTTGCGTTTAGGTCCTTGCAGAAGGGACCTAACTGCAAATAAGACTGTTGCTAAGGTGCGCTTGAATTTCTGAAATCTAGCGGTTATAAGATGCAAAAGTTCCACCGATTCGTCCTGGACGGTTTTGATTAGGCGGGGCACGATCGTGACCGTCGATCTGGGACATGCATCGCACTCTTGTAGCTCGTGCATTCTTCCCTAATTCTGGAATGGTGGCGGTGCTGGATTGATCTCCGGACGACAGTGGCTTGATCGTCATTGATGCAGGTAATTGGATCACCGAGACAGGGCTGATAGGGAGACTCCTGCCCCCCTTCGAGCTCTCCTGTTGCGAGGAAGTGTAGATATGAAGGTCATGCGATCTATTTTAGGACTCCGGGTCTGAAATTGGCCTCAGTTCTTGCTCAGGTGATGATTTGCCTCAAATTGATGCGAGAAGCTGCTGCTACTCGCTCCAGGTTCTCCTGGAACTTAGCTCCAGATACTGGAACAACCTGCAAGAAGATGATTTGGCTCGATTCTATTCGAATCGACCTGAAGAATGTGGTGTCTTCTTACGAACGACAGAAGGTTTCAGAATTTCCCAAACTTGGATTTCAACCTCAAATTAATCAAAGAATCAGACCAAATGGGAAAGGGGTTTGGATGCAATCTTAGGATGGGTGGATGTGTCGTAAACCATTCTCAATCGACCTAAAAACTACTTTAAAATGTCGGATTTGTTGGATGAATTCACCTGGGAAGTTTGGAGATGTAAGATCTCTAGGTCGTTACTCGACGAGTCGTCGTGTTCTCGGAGCTTCACGCATTGCTTCAAGCAATGCAAGGCTAGGGAACTTGAAACATCGTCTCCTATCTTCCTTCTTCCTCGCGGGACGAAGTAGTCGCTCGTCTGTCATCCGAGGTGTCTTGTACAAGGCTTGGGTGGTGGAAGGTTGGTCAGTTGAAACTGATCTGAGAAGAGTTGTTTGTTTTTCGTTGACTTTAGGTTGTTTAAATAGGTGAAGTTGAAGGCGATTAGGTTGATTCGAATGGAGGGCGTGGATAGTGGATGATCAGTGTAGAAGATCGATGGGTTAGATTGGAGGTTAGTGAAGAATAAAGTCTCAAGAAGTTAGCGACGTTCGGATGTTAAAACAGCTAACATACTGACTTCTTGGAGGAGATGGCTGTGGTGCTGACACGTATCAGCATCAGAAAATTCCAATGGTAAAAATGGATGGTAAATTTTATAATAAATAGTAGATAAGGTTATTTTAAAATATATAAAAACAAAAAATGTAGATAATTAAATTATCTACATTATGTATATTATATATTTAAATAATATATATTATATGATATACAAAATAAAACATCTATAAATATACATATAATATGTTTTATAAATAGAATTTATATTTTTAATTGAATATTTTAATAAATAAGGTACTATTTTTATATTTTGTTAATTTATATAATAATAAATAGGACTTATACGATTTTCTAATGGATTTTAATAATTTATTTTACATAGATTAGTAAATATATGTATGTACAGACTACAATGTAGTTCTTTTTTACTTATTTTAAGGGTTTTGATTTATTTAAATTATTAAATAATAGTTTTATTTTTGGATTTTATTTTATAAATAAACTACATAATCAACAAAATAATAAAAAATGCTAAATCGGTTGTACTATGAATAATATATACAATATAAATTAAAATAGCCCAGAAACCCTATTGTCATTTGGTCAAAAAATCAACATTTTGCAAGCGGACTCTGTTTTCGATGACACCACCTTCATTAATTAAAGAATTTTATATCTTGAACTTTAAAGGGGAGTAGCGTGAAATTGGAGTTCGTATGACGATGTTATGATGTTTGAAGTTGGAAAATTGACAATTTGAAGTTCTAATCACTTGACATATATACAAGATGGAATTTTTTACTTATTTTTTTTATTTTTATACATATTTTTATATACAGAATGGTGAAGATTTGGTGAAAAATATGTACGTATGAATTAAATATAATTATGTGAAAAGATTATATATGTATATAATAAATGGAATCAATATTGAATAAATAGAGTTAGTTATTTTTGTTATTTTGGATTTTCTTCCTTATCTGCCCCTACTTTATTGTTTGTCGACCAAGTCATGACGACTTGATCTCAGTTGTTAGGTTATATAAATATATCTTACATCTATATCTATATTTTCTAAGTGATTTTGTACAATATATACATATTTACAGTCTGCCTTGTTTTCTTTATTTTTTATTTTTTATTGTTTTTTTAATGTATAAAAATGATTTTTTTATTTATGAATGTGCTTTTGATAAAAAGTATTAATGCATATTTACAAGTATTTGTTATGGGTTTTAGGACAAAATACAACAAAATGTTAATAAATCATGGATTTATCACCATCTCGATCCTCTTCCTAGCCACCTCCAACCATTACCATGACTTTGCCTAATAAACTCTCAAAAATTCTCACGACCACCTTATTGACCTCAAACCCCCCAATCATCAACTCTATGTTGAGATTAAGTGGATAAAGTTGTGCCTCTACCACCTACTAGCTAAAGTGTGAAAAATTATGTCTACATCTCCTTCCTTGATGTAGATATGTCGCGAACGTTGCTTTCACTCCACCTTCTTCTTGATATTTTCCTCTGATACAATCTTCCTATTGTACGTTGCATCCTTCATTCTCCTAACCCATTAATCTTCAGTGTCCCAATGTCCTCCATTTGATCAAGTTTGTCAACCACCGCGTGTACGCTAAGTCGCTATTGCATCTACTAGAGATAGAGGTCCTTCCTAAAATCACATAAAAATTTCTGATCATTGATAAGTGCTATTCTCACAATCATCGCCCTTCAAGGCAGTAATATCCTGAAATCTCACTACAATGTCCTTGAATTCCTCCTTCACGGCCACATGCTTTCAAATAAAAGAAGAAGAGGGGTGGAGCTCCTCGCCCGAGTCCCAACTGAACGAAGTGTGATCCAAATGAGATTGCGTCAAGGTGAAAACCCGCAACATCTCAACCAATGGGAGAAAACAATCAATACACGTTTAGAGGATGGGTTTTGCCACATGTGCCTACAACTCAAAGTTTGGAAATCTCCAACTAAAGCTCTCCAACCAGAGCCTTAAAGTTCCTAGACCTTAGATCGATGTCATAAACTACCCCCTGAATAGTCACCCAATAAGAGAGTGACATTGAAGTCAATGCCTACTATCCTAGGATTGACTAGAAACTCTGAGTGGGCTGCACAAAGATCCCACCAAAGCCTCACTCTCTTCTTTAATTTGATAGCTGATAGGATTGTAAACATTTAGAACTGCAAAGAGCAACTCATAACTTTCCACCTCAGTACCATCGTTAACACCCCATGCCTAATCACTTCGTCCTCCAGCATGAAAAGATCCATACTTCACCCTATCGGAATCCGCATTAATGCTAATATCCAATACAATCTCGTACCACAAGCCTATCTCTAGAGCTAATCTCTCAATTCCCAAATTTGTCTCATGCAAGAGTACTACAACTGTTGATCATGATCCTAGCAGATCGGCAATTGAGGACACCTCGGGTTCCCCTAAGCCATACACATTCAATGCGATGAACTTCATCCACGATCTCTTACGAGCCCTAAAACAGAATGATCCTTGTACATGTGGCCGTCGGCGTGCAATGCGCATCGTCTACCTTGCAAATCTCTTTTGCCATTGAAGAAATGTATTAATTGGCAATAGCAAGTGAGGAAACCAACAACTAGTCTCCCATCCGGACAACCTCATCTTTCTCCAACACCATTATTTACTTATTCTGTATTTCTCGAGCACCATCGTTTCTGTAAGAAGACCACAATGCCACCCTCCAAGATACCTTTCGTAATACAAAGTCTTCTAAGGAGAACCCCACCCCTCATCTTCGTATGTCCTAACCCCTTTGTCAAATACCTGTGAGTTGACCGTCCTTCACAGCTCACAAACTCCACTTAGAGAGACCCATCAAGTAATGACAAATCCCCCTAGGCCTTCTACTAACTCCCACCTGAGAACCTTTACCTATGAGGAAACGAACGATGTGGCGTTCTTTGGCACGAGACGAGCCTGCCAAAATCCAACAAAGAGGCATCTGAGTCGCCCCCACCATCAGGGTCCATTCAAGCCAAAGCAACACACCCAACACTCCCGACTAGTATTGATACCCAACCCGTAAAAGAAATCAAAGCAAAGTAATTGGAGTAGGACATCTATAAATGAAGATCCGTGCTGCTCAAGAAAAATAAGGGCAGGGCAACACTCCCTCAGCCTTTGTTTGCAGATCAAGGTCATTAAAGATATCTTGATTTCACAGACCATAATACACATGTTTTGCTCCTGTTGCCACTTCCATTAGTGGTGCTTTGATTCCCGTATAATTTGATGAAGACAGCTTCACAACCATCACATCCCTACTGACCTCATGGGGTCAAACTCCCAAACAACCGTTGAAAATCGGAGCACTTACCCTAGCCAACACATGTGCTACCTACAACACTGGTAGATAGGAGGTGCTTCGAACCACCTCAAAATCAATTGATGGAAACAACAGTCTGGGTGACCTAGGAGCTCGAGAATTGTGTTTAAAGAACAACCACTAGCGAGCCATCAGACGTCATTAGTACCTATCCTACCCCTCTGAGCATTGACTCTATGAAAGAAAATTCATTGTAACAGAAGGGGGACTCTTTACTTGAAGCACTCGTCGAAGGGGCCACACCTTTGTACCATCCTACAAAAGCAATCTCCTCCAATAATATGATATGGAATAAGATGACAAACCATATCTTGAAAGGAAGCACCCAAACCTAAACTCCTTAAGGCCTCCCTATAAATAATGTGGGCACCCCCTGTAGCTACACCAAATCCCTGGAGAAAGATCGATCAAGCACACCCACTACCTCCTTGGTTGTTACTAGAGGGAAACTTCCTCGAATGAACAATATTCCTCAAGAGATCCAACCCCCACCAACATCGCCATCGAGCAAGAGCGTCTGCGTTGACCCATTGTCCTACAACAGAACCAAATTACTGAGTTGCATGATGCTTATGCCAAGTTTGCAAGTTTTCTGTAGCAAAATCATCCCCCCGATTGAGACGCACCCTCAACCTCTCTCCTTATCGCCTATGCATGGAGGGAGGAATATCATCTGCGTTATGGACATGTACACCTCTATCCCCATCATCAGTAATGAACCCCCAACATTATCATTCTCCACCTCTCCTTACCTATCTTGCTTTCTCTCCCTCACGCACCCAACATTCCACCTCTACCCTCTGAACTTTTCGAAGACACTCGTGTCTTTACCAATACCATATTTACACGAGGACCTTATTGAAACCATGGAAGGCCGTATCGGCGATATATCGGCGATATATCACCGATATATCGGTATCGAGAGGTTGGGGGTATCGAAATCAGAGTGTATATCTTTTTACAGGGATATCGGCGATATATCGCCGATATATCGGCGATATATCGCCGTATCGGCTCATATTGGTCAGAAATGAATGGATTCAGTACAAAAAATACAAGATATCGACCGATATCGCCGATATTTCGTCGATATCCCTATATATGAATGTTACTATTCATGTAAGCTTGATTCCACTACCTATCTAACTACACCTAGTATTAAAACAATCTATGATTTATATACTTTGTTCCGGGTCGGGGGCGCTGCCCTCGCACCCTCGCAAGGGGGGGCCAACTTGGGCCCCCCCAGCCCCCCCAGGCTCACTGACCGGGCAGCGAGACCCCCGTGCTGGTAGGGTATGGTGTGACAGGAGGGTCCATACAATGGTTCTTCAACTTGGTGTATATTTACAAGTTATTTCATGTTGTAAAACTTGAATGAAATCCATTTCCAATATCTATAAGTCAATTCTTCAAAAAAATCTATAAGTCACGAATCAAAATTAATATCGATATGTTCGAAATTATCGATATATGCAATATAAGCTTTATAGATGATCGATATGTGTGATCTAAGAGTATATTTATAAGCTATTTAGTGATCTAAGAACTTAGATAAACTCCATTTTCAATATATATATATATATAGGTCAACAACAACAATTAACAGTACAACCTTATCGATATATGCGATATAAGGTTCATAGATGATCGATATGTGTTATCTAAGAGAGTAAGAGTACTTTTGTAAATTATTTAGTGATCAAAGTACTTGGATGAGCTCCGTTTTCAATATATATATAATATGTCAACAACTAACAATATCAGCAATATGTTCGATATGACCGATATGTGCACTATAAGGATCATAGTCCTCATAAATGATCTATATGTATTTTCTAGGTGCATATTTGTATTATTTCATATTATAAGAACTTGAATGAAATCCATTTCCAATATTTATAAGTCAAGAATCAATACTAATATCGATATGTTCGATATGACCGATATGTGCGATACCGATATATGCGATATATGGTCTATAAATGGACCGACATGTGTGATATAAGTATGTATTTGTACGTTATTTGTTGTTTTAATATCTTGGATGACCTTAATTTCTAAAAAAATGCCAAAAAATTGGCTTTTTTTCGCCATTTTCGACATTTCCATCGATATCATCGATATATCGTCAATATATCCCGATATATCCATTTCCGGGGGGACCGAAACGATATCGATATCGATACGGCCTTCCATGATTGAAACATGCCTAAAAAAGGACTAAAATATATGAGTTATATATCAATCCTCAAAGTATAACACATTTCTTCATCATTGTTCGAGAAGCAAGTGTATCCCCTGTGAACCCCCTAGGACCCGGGTACCCGTTTACGACACATTTCACAATATTCCATTGATTGACATCTTATTAAAAGTATAAATTTATGGGGATTTTTTTGCAATCATTTGCATCTGACATTCACATTTACATTCATAACCACAAGTTGATAGAGATAAATGCCTCCAAAATTTTTATTTCATTAACTTTCATATATTTTACAACATGTACAATGTCTGATAGTACATACAATATCCCAAAAAAAAATCTTGACTGAACAGAAGAGAAGCATTTTACATTATCAATCGAACTAAAAACTGAAACAGAATAAACCATACCGTCTAGTATATACCCTGTCTCCTGAAGTTACCAACCCGCTCCTGCGCTAAAGGCTCCTTGCCTGCCATGCGTGCAAGGAAGAAAAGACGTCAGCGGGCGCTGGTACTTCCCATAAGTTTATATATAACAAATATCAACTGGCATTTAAAATGTTCAAAAGTAAACAAGTAGAAAGGCAGGAACAACTCAAATTAAAATTTAATTCTACTTGCAAATGCAAAAGGTTTCCAAATTTCTAGTAAGCATCTCTCATGATCAGCCATTATCCCAATATTTCCCACATAAGCATATTTCTATGGTAACTAATTGATCATAGGTATGTATATTTTATTCTCATATTACTCAGAGATCATATTTGTGGATTTTGATGATGGGAAAGATGAGATGAGAAGATATAATGATTTATTTAATTCTTAAGTCTAGTGGATAGTCTGTGGTCTTGGTTCGTGTGAAACCTCACACTATGACTCTAAGACTTGTGGGATTGTCTTAGGGTTGGGGTGCCTCTGTAGGCATGCGGTGTAGTATAATGCATCCTAACTAAGTTCCCAACACGTCCACTAGCTTATTAAGGTTTCGAATCAGATTATAGTCATTTCCATTTACTCAACTTTAATGGTAAGCTTTCAAACCTCAAGTGCAACTCAGATTTAACTCTAGATGATGTAGATTTAGATATGGATGATCTGGATGTAGAATCGCCAAGTCTGTTGGCGAAAGAAAAACTCAAGCGGTGAAGAAGCCAACAAAAGGGCTCTTCCGTATCGCCCTCTAATTGGAAGCGCGATCCAATAGAGGGATAGGTCTACTCCAAAACTATGCCACTGAGACGGGTGAGAGAGACTTCCCGGAAAAGTCGCTCTAGAAAACAGCCTGACTGGTAACGGGCAACCGAGCTCGTATGTAAAACTAAAACCGAGGATCCCCCGCCTGGGTATCCTAAAACAAAGGGTCAGCGGATTGGTCTAAAGTCGGGATCCCAACGAGGCGTAAAAACACTGCGAGCTCGCGTAAAATCGAAAAAGGGACTGGGATCATAAACCCGCGCACTTGGTGGCCGCTGCCCTAACTGGGCTTCCTTTCTCCCGCCCAGGGGAGGGTCACCGCGCCCTCGCACGGTCAGGTGTAAAGGTCACCAAGATCGGTTCTATTAATTACCATTGATTCGCCATCATACTTACTTGATTCCTCGATCTCCTATGTGGTCAATTTAGCAGATCTATATGTCTTATCAATGACTCCATAAATAGTGATCTATGTTAGAAAATCGTATTTGAAAGATTATCTTATGAAGATGATTAGTCCTTGGATCACTTGATGTACAACATATCGTGACTAGATTGTAGAGAAGAGGAAATCTGCCAGAGTTTATGCCAGGATAGACCTCAAGTACTGGTCAGTGTGAGTTTTTATAGTCAGATGGTATCCCGGTTATGGATAGATTGTACGAACCATTCATACTCCTATCTTATCGAGCCTCAATGTGTATTTGCATAACACCGGAGTTATTAAATCAACTGTAAGGTATTAGATGGATACATTTGTGTAGGTAATGATGTGAAGGGCTTTCAATCCATGATGCATATATCATGGTATTTCAGCCAAATCATGACTTAAGATACAATAAACTAAGCTTAATAGAAAGTTAACTTTAACCATTTATAATCGGAATACTGCTATTACTCGAGCATTCTTAAATCACATTTCTGGAATAGCAATCTATTTTTGTGGAGTACTATCTTAGTTCTGAACTTGGAGTTATCTAGACTACTTCAATAATTTATATATAAAACATTGTAAAATAAAGCCTATAAGATCGACAACCTTTCCACCTCCAATACCCACTACAATCAACACTCATGCAACACCAAAAACCTAGTCAACCATTGGTCCATTACCAATTTATCCAATTTTAAAGGCCAAGTAATAAGTAATACATATTTTATTAAAGTTTATGTTAATATAGAAACTGCTTGTTTCGGATTTCATAGAGAAAACTGAAGTAATAGAAAATGAAGTAAAAAAAATTCTTCTTCCCGACAGTTCCACATTCTAGCCCAGTTTACTGTTCTGTAGTATGCATATGAATTAGATTGATTAGATTTTATAAATAAAATTTTTGGGTTGTCTATATCTCCAGCATTAATGATTTAAGCAACAATAATATGATATTAGGAACTTATGAATTATCTCCTATACAGTTAGTGATTAGTTCGTACCGTCACTATACGAAGAAGTTTTGATTTTTGATGTGATATCACATAATTCCAATTTCGATTTTTGATCAGTACATAAATTGTCCATGCATTCTATAGAATTTCATATCTACTATATAAAAGGTGACTGATATCAATTTAATCACCCCCTCCTGGTAACATGTATTCATCATACTCTTTAACTATAAATCTTATACACAATTTCCCCCAATTTTCCTCACATATTATAAAAAATAAAGGGTTTCTTTTATTAGAAAACTATTTCTTGGTAATATGATCTTGTATGGCTGCAAGGGAATAATTTTGCAAGAGATCAGTCATACATGCATGGCAGCAAGAGGAGGAGAGGGATGTACCTATTTGATCCTTCAATTTGAAGATCTTGCATGCAAGTGTTGGCTGGACTTTGGCTGAAATTGAGATTTCAGCAACTGCAAAAGGGGGAAATTGGCTTGCTGAAGAGCAGCCAGCTGCTTGGATTATCAGCAGAATGGGGTCTTCCCACAGAAATTGAAATTGGTAGCAAAGCAACAGGGGAGAAGGTTGCTGGAGATGTCTTCTACGGCTAAGGCTGATTGCGGATTCGGGAGAAATAGGAAAGAAATGATAGGAAGGGAAGGATATAGGACAGACGAAATGGGAAAGTTAAGAAGAAGACTAGAAAGTGACGTAGGAAATGGGCTTAAATAGAAAAGGGGAAGGGAAAGTTGGGATGAGGAAGGTTCCTGGGACCTTCCTCCATCCATATTTTTTTTATAATACAACATTATCAATATATGACCTCATTGGTGACATCATCATGCTGATGTCAGCATGATGAATGTCAAAATATTTTTATTATTATTATATATATTTATATATATTTACTGCAACAAGTTGACTACAGTAAATTGTAGAAAAAAATATTTATTATATATATATATATTTTCAACCAAAAACTATCTTTATTCGATATACTTAAAGTTAGACCAAATTTGCGCCTCAGATCTCGGATTTCGATGCGCAATATCTCGATTTGATCATCTCTGAACGACGATTAATATGAGTATAATATTGATATACTTCCGGTCGGGTTTTGAATACTCGAAATTTTTGGATACGGTTTTTGTTTAAGATTAAATTTTGTGATTTAAAAAAAATATCAAACGATCTCCGATTGACGAACGGTCAATTCCGTTGGTCTTGTTTCGTCGTATCGGATCTAATGACGATCTCGGTTCGTTTTACGGTTTCCGAATGTACGTCGCGGCTTTTTCGCGGCGCGCATTACGATGCGACCGATTTTCGGTCGATTCCGCCCGAACGACTTTTGATTTATGATTAATTGGTCGATTTAGATTATCTAATGTTGTCAGATAACTTTATTGGGTTATTCGGACCTTATTCGGGTCGAGTTCGGGTTTACGCGGATCCCGGATGTTACAATCATAAAAACATCAAAGGGAGTCTCCTCCTCGAGACTCGAGTCAAGGTCTTTAGATGTTTTGTTTGGATTTCTTAAGGTCATAAAAGCCTCAAAGGGTTTTGAACTCATAAAAACCTCAAAGAGAAAACAAGCCATATATTTTAACATACATCTAAAAGCTTGTTTTGATTTTTACCTCAGAAAAGTTGCGGGTATCGTGTCCGCATGTCGGCTTTGGTTTCCCATCTTGCCTCTTCGACTCCGTGACGGTGCCACAAAACCTTGACCAATGAAATCTCTTAGCTGCGAAGCTTTTTTACAGCACGATCAATATCTGGACTGGCTTCTCCTCATAAGTCAGATCTGGCTCCACGTCTAGATTCTCGTAGCTGGCTACCCAACATGCACATCCACGCACTTGATCTATGAACCTGCATGTCCATCCAGTCAACGAACATGTACGCTTCAATCACCCCCATGTCAATCCCTTCCTATAGTGGACAACCTTTAAGCACTTCGAGCACTTGATCGACGAACCCATCATTAAGCCCTTCAAGTGTTTCTCCTCAGTGACTGTCAAGCTCATCCGAGCTCTTGCCCTCGGAGTCCTTCCCCTCTATCAAACCCACCGCCAAACCCTTGAGATAACGACATGAAGAGAGAAGTTAGGAGGAGCGAAGATGAAAAAGTGGAGGACTGAGATCTAATATATTGTATTATTTTACCACATTGCATTTTTTTACGGTTATTTTTGTGGTTTAGCTCCCAAAAGTAAACAATTACAACTGCACACAAGTATCAATGGAGAGGGTTTGAAGGAGTTATACTATTAAGAAATTTGGTAAGGGTGCAAGTGTTTTTGGCACTGTTGGAATCTGAGAAGCAGAAGCAGAATCGATAAAACAAGAAAGATAAACATGAAGAACAATGATTTAACGTGGAACCCTACTCTCTAAGGAGCGGGATGAAACCACAGGAGAAGCCCTCAAAGGGGCGGATATTCTATTGGAATTTCTCAATGAGTACAGAGGGTGAGGGGCTCCTTATATAGCCTCTCAGACAGTCCGGAGTCCCATCGCTCATCCATGTGGGGCTAAACATTAGTGGGGTAATTGGATCTTGGTGAGATCCAATTACTCGCCTATTACATTCTGTAACACTCCCCCTCAAGCTGGAACTGAGAAAGCTGCAACTTGCAACAAAAAGAAAGTATACAACACATCTTCACACGATACATCACAAGAACACAAGTCCGCTGCTGGTAGAAGACCTCGCACGAGGACGGGTCTGCGGCTTTCAGGTCATCGGAACATATCACTGCCATGCCTGTAGAGCCACTGCGATATCAGGTCACCGGAACATATCTCCGTCGTGCTTGGAGAAGAATCGCTGCAGAAGAAGCCCAGCGCGGTAAACTAATCGGGTCGTAAAAGAAGAAGTATACGCCTCGACGAAGAAGTTGATGCTCGGTGAAGACAGATGATCTGTACAAATCTGGAGTGCTGGTCTGTCAGTCGTAGACGCGCAGATGTCCTGAAGAATAGCTCTGACTCCCCCTTTCTCCCATACTTGATAGAATAGAATCATATAGCATCAAGTTGGGAGAAACCAATAACATACAATTTTTTTATCATAAGCCGTTCATTTTTTTAATCGGCTTTTCAAATCCCTTTTTTCTGAAGCAATATTTTTTTTGCAAATTTTTTAAGCCGTTGAATCTTTTTTTACGGCTTTTCTTTTCTTTTGCAAACTTTTTTTTGGCAATTGTGCGTACGGTTTTGAATTGTACGCGCCTTTTTTTTTTAAAAACACACATTTTCTTTTCACATTCCCTCTCTTTTTTTTAAACTGCTCTCTTTTTTTTTATAACTGCCCCCAACATTACATATATATTTTTTAATCATCTAGGAAGGGCCATCGGACCCCTTTGTTCCCCACAGAATCGGGTAGGGTTCCCACGATGGGAACCCCTTACAAAACGCAGGAGGGGGGGCTGTAGGTCAGGGTCGCCGCCTGCGGTAGATGGCGCAGGCTGGGGGGGGTGCGTCTCGTGGAGATGGAGATCGAGATGCGCGCCGCGAGAGGAGCGCCGCCTAGCACTGCTGCGTGGAGAGAGGCCGCTCGAGCGATCTGCGGCGAGAGTGGTGAAGGAGAAGGGCGTCACCTGGGAAGGAGGGAGCGCGAGGGCTCGCCACCAGTGAGGCTGCGAGGCGCGCGAGCCTTGCACGCCGGCGCGATGCAGCCTGAAGATGGGCCTTGTAGTGCCGTCTGAGCTGAAGCGGGAGCCCCGCCTGGGCTCGATTGGAGAACGCGCATCACCGACTGGAGGGAGAAGCCTCGCGCGGAGATGGAGAAGCGGCATACGTGAGTATGTGGCGCGAGAGTGGAGTAGGGTTTGCCGCCCTGGAGGCTCCTTGCGGCCTGAACTGGAGCTCGAACTGGAGTCCCACGGTGGGCGCTAGGGCACCGCCTGTGCGATAGCCAGGAGAGGCCGTGACAGCCAGGAGTGCGCATCCTGGGATGCGCTGCTGGGTTCGGTGCAAAAGGGTGCTGTTGCGGCTGGATTTGCAGGCCTTCACGCCTGGAGCGCGTCGCCTGGACTTGGAGATGCCCCACGGCCACCTGCGCGCGGGAGATTGTGGGTTCCTATCCCACTGTGATCGCCTGGAAGAATGGGTGCAGCGCCTGGAATTCGTCTGCTTGATGCAGCCTGGATTTGCGGCTGAATATTGCGGCGATGCATGTTTGAACAAAAAAACTAGGGTTTCCAGAACGGAACCCTAGAGCCTTGACCTAACTTGATCTTGAATCTTGAACAAGAACAATAGAATCTTAACCACATCATCAGGGTTTCAATAGAAACCCTAGATCCCACACAGAACTTCGAACAAATCTCAAATAAATGATAGAGAATCGAATCTCGAACAATAAAATTAAGAACACGAAAACCTCAAGAATCGACCCGCTCTGATACCATGTTGGAATCTGAGAAGCGGAAGTGGAATCGATAAACCAAAATAATAAACATAACGAACATGAAGAGTTACGTGCAAAACTCGCTTTTTCTTTTACATATTTTGTATGAGAAGGCTAACTTTACTTTCAACATTGTAACATAGCAACTGTTGAGATCCTCCTAGATCTGTTTCACTATCCAGACTCTGGGAATGTAGGAATCCAATATTGAATGCTGTCATACGACAATTAATGAAAGATATCCTTGGAAAAGGATGAATCCTCTTACATTGGTGTTGATTGAATTTTATTGTTCATGCTTTTCCTATTGGTGATCTTGAATTTTATAATAAAGATGCCAGCGTGGTTCTTCTGGTTCTTTTGTGTGTATACTCACCTTATAGGATCTGCTGAGTTATGGCGTTTTGTACTTGTGGTTCACAGATTAATCTTGCTCAGGAGACACTTCGTGGCTTATTGTCTCATTTGTCGGGCAAAAGAAAGCAAAGATCTAGCTCACAGACTTCAACCCACAATGATTCGATAATGGGGAGAGATATATCTATCAGAAACCACTCCGATGATACAGCTGAAAACAGCAGCACGGCGGTTCTTCCCTCATTTGTGTTTTCAAGTGCTGCTCCTCCTTCCATCATTACAGAGGGTTCTCATGGAGGTCCATGGAGAAAGAAAATTACGGAGCTAACTGGTGCAGAAGATGAGAAGGATTTCCCATTGTGGTGTCTGGATTGTGTATTGCATGGCCGCATGAATCCAAGAGAAAATACAAAGTAAGTCCTCTAGTCGGCTGCTTTGTTAATTAACACTGACTATGATGTGGGCATCCTGATGAAACAAATTATGCTTGTAGACATGGAGATGCTGATTGGAAACTTACTTCCAGTGCTAGACAATTGGAAGTTTTGAGTTCACAATAAAATTATCTAGCAATAACATTGTTTATCTGTTTCTCAAAAAAAGTACTGTTTATCTACAATTATTACTAGATTATTTTGGATAAACTGACATTGCTGCTGACACAGAAAGCCCTTGACAGTTGCAGTGCACGGATCATCTTAACTGTTGAAATGAAATGATTGGTTGAAATCATACTGGGAAAGTTGTGTTAGTCTTTTTACATTCTTCCGTTTTCTGCCCCACCAATACTGGAGCAGAATGCGCCATCCCTCCTTCCCCAACTGCCACTGCTCTTCCATACTTTCCTTCTCAGCAACCACATGCAATGCCATCTTTTTGGCAACATTCTCCTGCTAATTTTAGCAAAAAGGCACACATTCCCTCTGCCCAATGGCAACAAGATTTGAATGCGTGCTCACTGAGTATCCTGAAAGGTTAAAGCAAGCAATGAACCTGAGAGCGGCAACTTGTAGTGAAAAGCTCCTGACTAATGAGTGCAGTGATATGCATGATGTGGAAGAACAATCTTGTAGTCCTGTACCTTGTATATGACTGCTATCACTAAAATAGTGGAAATGCATATAAAAATTTCCAAACTCCTGCCAAGTGCATTTTGTTTCTCCAGCTTTGAAATTTTGAATCAGATTGTTACTTGGTGGTAGTAGGAATATTGTCTTACTGGGGTGTTTCTGAAAATCCAAGATCTTTCAAGAAAGGGTGCTAGTGGGGCCATTTCAGACCATTTCGTTGTGCATACTGGAGCAACCTATGCTTCAATTATCGGATCGGTAGCAGCAGCTCGGGTCGGATCTCCATGTAAACAACATCCGGGTCCTTTAGCCGCTGATCGTTTTCACAACTTGAGAGATCCGATTGGACTAGTTTTAAGTTCGGGTTTTGTGACCCGGATGAAGTGTGCGTCAGACCCAAATCCACCTTTTGGTTCGGATGTCCAGGTTGGCGGACCGAAGAATTCTGAGGCTTCCTCTCCTGAGTTCTCGAAATAGAGCCCTTTGCTTGTGCTCTTCCTGGGGGACACGATTCAGGAGGAGTTATTCTCATTTGGGTGTTTGAGAGCGTCAGAGATGGTGATATTTAGAACTTTACATGGCGTTGGAACGGTCAGGCGTTGGTGGTGGCTATGAGAGGAAGCTTGGGCACACGAGCTTCTCGATCTTGGAAGGGGCTGTGGGTGGTGCACTGTTGGTGAGGTTAGGATCCGGGGAGCCGGTAGTCTTTGTAAATCTGGAGAGGATTGGTACAACCCCTAGATGAGCGGATGTTGAGAAAGACTTGGCGGAGTGTCTGGGTGTTGTTCCGCCACACAAAAGTAAGGCAATTTCTCATTGAATATAGTATCATGGAATGTGAGAGGTTTGGAGAGGTCAAAAAAAAGGGTGAGGGTACGAGATCTATTGAAGGAGGCTAGAGCAGATTTAGTTATGCTACAGGAAACGAAAATATCTCAGGGGGGGATGTGGTGTGGAAGACTATTGGGGGAACACCTGTGTCCGCTTTTATAAGTATTAACTTGATTGGGGCTTGAGGTGACATCGCAATAGGTTGGAACAAAGATAAGTTCACGATGGGGTAGTGGGAGATCAAGGGAAACCATTCAATTTCCGTTAAGCTAAGGCGGAACACAACTAATGCGACTTTCGTTCTTACAAATATGTATGGGCCAATCAATGGTGCAAATATTTTGAATCTTCTTGATGACATGAGGATTGTCCAAGCTTTTTTTCCTCCAGAATTGTGGATTATTGTCAGCGATTTCGATGTGTCTCTTCGACCAGAGGACATACCAAGAATGTGAGGGGAGCAGATCTGTATCTAAGGAGCTCTCTTCTCTGATTTGCGAGTTTGGACTATCATGGACGCTTCGGTCTATGCCTACACGTGGAGTAATTACTGGGCAAGATTGTAGATTGGCCATGGCATGGGCGCTCCTTTGTACACATCATGATCATACTCCATTGTAGTGGTTCTCTTGGGAGGAGGTTATGCCAATGTCTTTTTTTCAGATTTGAGCGTGCGTGATTGCTGGAGGATGTATTTCGGGACATGCTTTGAACGTTTTGGAAGGGTTGTCAGGTGAGTGGTTGGACGACGACCAGATTGGCTACTAAACTAGTGGTGCTTTGAAGATTTCTCATGGATTACAATAGAAGCATCCGCCAGTAGTGCCGTTGTAGGGGGGTGGTATCCCATGAGGAGATTAGGAGGTTGGACTGGTTGGAGGATGAGCGGGACTTGACAGCGGAGGAGATCGAGGAGAGGACCAAACATTTACATGACGTTATTATGGAAGACAAGGAAGTTAAGATTGAGTGGAAAGCAGAGATCGCGACAACACTAGTTGAATGAGGGTGAGGCCAACACCCACTTCTTTCATTCCTTCTTCCGGCAGAAGGAGAAATTAAATTCACGAAATTGTAGTCGGGGGCGTTTTATTTCGGGGGGATTAGGAAGTAGGGAGAGTGTTTAGCTCTCGTTTTCATGCAAGTAATAGGGGAGTTACTCGAACAGATTGGGGTTGGCATGTGTGGGGGGTTAAGAGGATCTCAGTGAAGCATCCGATTACATTGATGGTTCCCTTTATAGAGGCGAAGGTGAAGAAAACGATGTTTGGGCTTAATGCTGATGGGGCCCCTGGCCTGCATGTCGTTTTTTTATAGAAAGTTCTGCAGCTGATCGAGGCATATATAATGGAGACGCTTCAGGAGTTTATTACGGACAACTTGGGATTTGAGTGTCTGAACAAAGCTCTTCTATTTATGTTGACGAAGCGGGTGGTGTCTTGTAGGATTGATGATTACAGATCGATAACACTCTCTAATGTAGTTTACCTTATAGTTGTCAAGGTCCTTGCAAATCGGCTCCGTTCCACCTTGAATTATATAATCTCCCCCAAGTAGGCAACCTTTATACCTGGCAGATTTGTGGCATATGGTCTGGTATTTGCGTCAGAAATGGTTCTTGATTGGAGAAGGAACAAGAGGAAGAGCGTACTTTGGAAGTGGAATTTTCCAAAGCGTATGACAGCGTCGACTGGCGTTTCTTGCAGAGATCTCTATATAAGAGAGGTTTTCCAGATACATGGATTTCATGGATGAACCGATTCATTACTACAGCTTCATACACTGTGCTTGTGAATGTGCGTCTAGAGGGTGGATACTTTCAGGCCTAGAGGGGAGTTCGTTTGGGATGTCTGTTGACGTCTTTACTTTTTGTGATTGTAGCTGACACATTGGCAGTTATTATGAGGTTGGCTTCCGGAGGCGGGTGGTGCTCGGGGTACTGTAATGGGGACGTCTTTATCCCTCTTCTCCAATATGTTGACGATATGGTTATCTTTCTTGAGGGGCATCCGTAGTTGTCAAGGAGAGCTGCTTTGATCAAGAAGATTTTTTGTGATATATAGAGTCTGCAGATTAATCGGAAGAAGTTGATGGTGGTGCCATTTGGACTTTCTCATTCTGAGGTGCATGAAACTGGCGAGGCATTGCGGTTCCCAGTCGTTGATTTTTCTATCATTTTTGTTGGCCTTTCATTTGTTGCGGGGAAGCTTTCAGGAAGAGATTGGTGCTGACTAGATTGGAGAGTAAGCTGGCTGGATGGAAAGCGGTGACTCTTTCTAAGGTTTGAAAGACGGTGTTGCTTAAACATGTCCTCTCCCCTATTCTCGTTTTCTTTCACTCTACACGGATAATACCTTTGGGAGTGCACAAGAGAACAAAGACTTTGATGAGAAGAATTTTCTGGTTGGATGGGAAGCAAGAGTAGGTGGGAATCTGCCTCACTGATTGGAAGCCTGTTGCTATGGCAAAGGAGGGAGGGTTGTGTGTTCTGAGGGTGGATTGCATGAATAAGGCAATGATTGTAAAATGGGTTGTCTGTCTGTGGGGAGATTCCAATGACCTAGTGTGCCGCCTTTTACTTAAGATTTATGGCATGAGTGGAATCGATGGCGGCTAATGCTATACGGTTGCTTTCCTTCTCTTTGGCGGAGTATTTGGATGATCATGGAAATTTTGTGGAGAAGTTGCAACCACTTGTTGGTGGGGAAGATTTTTCATTTTTTGTTGGATAATTGGACTGGTGATGACCCCATCGAGATCCAGTATCCTCAGCATATGGCCCTTGCGGATAACAAGGAGGTTTTTTTATAGCAGATTTGGTCGATAAACACTTGGTCCCCTCCCTTCACGGCGACATTTTTAGAAGAAAAATGGTTGGAGGAGTTTCTAAGCTTGCAAAGAGATCTAGCTCATTTGACAGGCCCGTCCAGTGGAAGAGATCACTATAGATGGATCGATGACCATTTTTCGGTGAAGAATGCGTATTGTCTCGTTGCGGATGAACGTGCGACTTTGCACGAGGATATTCACCATGATGCAAGGATCATATGGAAGATCAAACTGCCTCAAAGAATCAAGGTGTTGTTATGACTAATAACACACGGTTGCATACTTACAAAGGAGTATCGGGATAGATTGCTTCAGGTGGGTGACCAAGTGTGTGACATGTGTGGAATTGAGATGAGCGTCAAAAAAAATATGTGGAATTGAGATCGTGGACGTGGGCCATCTATTTTTAGATGCGGTCTTTCCATACAAATACGGATGATGGTTGGGATACAATAACTGAATGTGGATAGCAATGTTCTCTTTTGGCCCTCAATTCGGGTGACCTACGACGACTCGCATGAAGACAACTCCTTTCCCTTTTCAATGCTTTGGGACATTTGATGTGCTAGAAATGAGGTCATTTTTCGTGGTCAACCTTTCTATTCTGAAAATGTACTTTAACATTGTAGGGCCTCCTACTCCGCCTGGTCATCGTAAGATTCTTCATTTCTAATTTTATATAAATATTGCGGTAGGTCCTAGCTTGGGATACCACATTTTTTTCCTCTAAAAAACTATTGACATAGAGGAAAGCTTTCACGCAATTCTTTCTATGCTTTGCCGATTTGCAAAATCGTAAATAGATTTTCTTGACTTATTAACCAACATGTTTTTTTAATAAAATTTAGTTAGTGGAAATGATAAGTTTGAGGCCACGTTAGTTTCCTATAATTATTGTTTCCCATAAATGAGACAGTGTACATTATGTATGTACCGAGCTTGAAAGTTATGACTGTTCATGTAATCAATAATCTGTCAGTGGCATTATAATATCCTAGTTGTAATGTTTCAAACATGTTATGAATGCAATTAAAACAATTCAAAAATTTGTTTTGGTGTAACTTTAGCAGAAAGAATGACAGCTGTATACTTGTGCTGATAAGTCTTGATTGAAGTGGAATTATTGAACTTGAAGGTAATGACTGTTTATGTGATAAATAAACTGTCGGCGGCATGATAACACCCTGGTCGTTTTGATTTAAGCATGTTATGAATGCAATTAAAACAGTTCAACAAATCTTTGTTTTGGAGAAACTGTAGCAGAAAGAATGACAGCTATGTTCTTGTGCATATAACTGATGCTTTCATCCCTTGGATGTGTCCCATTCTCACTTGGGTATGATGGAAGAAATGGCGGGTGGCTGCTCCACGATTGAAGATTTTGATGGTGTAGTTTTGCTGGAAGTTAGGGGCTGTACGCTGTGGCTTACATGGAGCCCTGGGCACTGGAGGGGAAGGTTCCACTTGGAGGATGTATTGAGGGGGGTTGCATTCTCCTGTTATAACAAGCTCACACAACAGGTGCCAAGAAGAGAAGAGAAGGGAGGTTACTTATCTTTAGTATTAAATGGCATTTTCTTTATGCTCGAGATGATCCATGCTGCTGTCCAGGAGCGACTACGGTGGCGGTAGCTCCATCTTTCCCTGAAAAATACTTTAAAATGGTTCATGAATTATGTGGATTTCATGAAGTGAGGTATGATTTGTTGGTCACAAACAGTTGCATGTTGAAGTAAAGTGGCGTAGGGCTCTCTCACAAAATAAAAAATTAAATGTTGAATGGGATTTGTTGACGTCCCTCAATGTGGATAAATACATGTAGCTGGGAGCAGGTACGTGCGATGGCTACTTGCATAGTATTGCATATTTGTGATATTTTTCTTTCTAACTATTTGTAGATTATGGGATGGAAATCGTCTGAATGAGGTTGAAAATTTATAATTTTTTTTCATTTTGCCTACATTTCTTGGAAATCCAGTGTTATAGTTGTTTTATTGTTTTCAGAAGGCATGTTTTTTCTCGTTTACGACTGGAAATGTTACACCTATTTGTCTTTAATGGAACCTCACTAGTGACCTATGTATGCTTATTGCAAGGTCTAAGGAGGACTTGGAGGTAATCAAATGGCTCTTTTAGGGGGAGATAGCTAATTTCAGAACTACATGGGAAGGTGAAGCAACAGTTGACCCATAGCACCCAACACCACCCCCACCCCTCTACCTCTGTGGCAAATAGGCCTCAAAGTCCTGGGTGCAAATACTGTACACTACATTAAAGGTGGGCATAAACTTATGGTGATAAGCCTTCATTAGGTGTGCCTCCCTTCTGAGTAGCCTCGTATCACTTTCTTTGGCACCTTGGCCTTCCAAATCAGCCAAGACCCTGCCGAAATTTTGGGTCAAATCATTTGGCGAGACACATCTTATCATATGCCAACTTTTTTTTAAAGCAGATAATATGCCAAGTTGACAATAAACAGATCTTCCTATCACTAGTTCTTGGTCTCCCCAGCATCTGGACGTGTTTAGAATGCCCCAAAATAGAGGATCTTAGAAGGTTTTTGATCAGAAAGGTTTCCATCTGGCCTGCGAAACCTAGCAGACCTCCACCATGTCATCTGTATTGCCTTCTCATGTTGATGACCTTGGAGACCTCTCCCTGACGACCCCCATGGCTAACAATCTTCAGCTAGAAGATCTGTATGGCACTGTCAGCGGGCATGTGGCTGATTTCATTGCAAATACTGACGTATTAGATCAAACAGACACTTAATACATCTGCATGTGGCTGATTTCATTGCAAATACTGACGTACTAGATCAGACACTTAATACATCTGGTCAGATATATTAAATTTATAGTAGTTCCAAAGATATATTGTGTTAACAGAGTTCATAATAATGCAAGAACAAAATTTCCAGGTCAAATATACTTAGCGAGGTGACCGAAATTAGCTCCTACGAAGTAGCGGAGCTCCCTGCTTAAATATGTAGCCTATTAGAGAAGATTAACACTGGTGGAGCTGGTGACAACCATCTTTTAACCTACGGAATACAAGCTTGTGAGAATGCATGATCATAATTTTATCATGTCTTTTTATACATGTAGAGATATATGTTATGTTATTTGTATTGTTTCATATTTTTTAATATCTTATGGACTCTTGATGTAATTTACCCATAGGCTACTCCCCTATATAAGAGAGACTAGGGCGTATGGAATAAACATGTCTCTTATTTTTCCCAACATGGTATCAGAGCGACGATCCTAGACCGGCGTTCTCGAACCAAACCCTAACCCTAACCCCCCACTTCCAAGCCCTCTGCGCGCCGCCTAGGCCGTCGGCCCCGCGCGCCCCTCCGCGCACCGCCCAGGCCCTCGGCCTTCCGCGTGCTCCTCCCCGTGCGCCCCTCCACGCGCCGCCTAGTCCGTTGGCCCCGTGCGCCCCTCTGCGCGCCGCCCAGGCCCTTGGCCTCCCGCGCGCTCCTGGCTCTGTGCGTCGTGCGCTCCTTCAGCACTCCTCGGCCTTCTGTGTGACTCTCCGAGCGCAACTTGGATCTCTGTGCATTGTGACTCGGCCGTGTGCATCTCCCTCTTCGGCCTCGCATATCGACAAATGCAAGTGGTTGTGCGTGCATCTCGCCTAGTGCACGCCGCCTCTCTCTTCCTTTGGGCCTCTTAGGCCTTACGCGCATACCCACGTCCTAGGTTTCGGCCAACCTTAGGGTATCTTCGTCGTCGAGTAGACTTTCGCCCGCGTCTCCACATAATCGGTTTGGTTGCTTGAGTCTACACATGCAACCGAACCCATGAATGTCAGTGTAGACAATCATATCTTCAGTCTACAACCCTAGCCTTCTATTGTCATCATTTCAGAAAGCAAGGCAGATATCCCATCTACAGGCGCCTTTAGAGGTCCTGCGCCTATTGTGAAGATGGACGAGTCAAATTACGAACTGTGGGCAAAGCAGTTCATGAGTATGATGAAGTCGACCGGTAAAAAGCACATTCTTACCGAGGAAGAGCCTGCTGAGAAGACTGGGGTCAATGCCTCATGGGAGGCAGATGATGCATATGCCAAGGTTTGGCTATCAGGAACATTAGCAATTGAGATTGTAAATGATATTCTCCATCAGCCCACTGCAAAAGCAATGTGGGACATTCTGGCTGCTACCTATTCACAAGCAAAGAATGAGACGAAGATTCTGCAATTCCAGCATGACATCTTTACAATCAAGTAGAATGGACGGCCTCTACACTCATTAGACACGTCTTTACGTGGAATGTTTGATAAGCTTTACAGCTTCATGCCTCTCACAGCCACTCCTGAGCAACAGAAGACCTACCGGAATGCCACTATGGTTGGTGTATTCCTGGCAGCCCTTGATCCAGAGTACGAGGCAGCACGTTCCCAGATCTTGGCAGATTCCACTATTCCTCCGATGGACGAAGCCTTTCACAGACTGAGTCATATTACTGTTCCTTCATCTACTGCCAATCAGACCACCTCAGCTATGACAGCATCTCGAGGTCGTGGGGGTCATCATCAGTTTCGTGGTCGTGGACCTCGAGGCAGAGGGGGACGTGTTCGGCCATCATGCACTTTCTGCCACCGTTCTGGACATACCGAGGACACATGCTATTCCAAACATGAATTTCCTACTTTTGCTCGAGTAGCTGAACAGATTGAACCTCCATCTGCTTCCTCTTTGGATCAACGATTTGATGATCTTGTAGCTCGTCTGAGGGGTATTATTCCTCCATCTGGTCTCGTTGCATCAGCGCCTGCCTCTGAGAGTCATTCTGACGTTGCTGCTTCTGCATCCACCCGTACCTCAGGTAGTATATGCATTCACTAGCAGTAGTGGATCTGATACTTTAGAGTGGATTATGGGCTCTGGTGCCACACATCATCTGTGTGGTGATTGAGGCCTACTTACACCCTACTGACAGGTTCCTCCAGGCCGTACTGTGGTTATTGCTAATAGGACGCACTCCCCGTTAGCCTGACACCATCTATGCAACTCAAGAATGTGCTGCACACACCGGATTTTTCTATGAATTTGTTATCCATTAGCCAACTTATAAAGGATTTACATTGTCGAGCAATTTTTGATCCATCTTCTCTCATTTCTCAGGCCATCCTTACGGGCAACGTGATTGGACGTGGCTATGAGCAGGGTGGTCTATATCATCTCAGTCGGACCCCTTATGTTGGAATCTCCTCTCTTCCCGCTGGACCTGTCTCTCCATTCATATGGCACTTGCGCTTTGACCATCTACCGTTTCAGAAATTGTGTCGTGTTTTACCTCAGATTTCACCTCACACGTCTATCCAATGTGAGGCTTGTCAGTTGGGAAAGCATCATTGGTCTACCTTTCCCAGACGTCAGAGTCGGAGTAGTAGCTCCAAGTTTGAGTTGTTTCACGTTGATATCTGGTGTCCTAGTCGTGTTCCTGATCATCAAGGACACATGTTTTATATGGTCATTGTGGATGATTTTTCTTGTGTTTCTTGGGCCCTTTTGTTAAAGAATAAATCTGAAGCTGGGAATGTTATCATAAATTTCATAAATGAAGTTCGTAATGTCTTTTTTGCGTCTGTAAAGATTGTGAGAAGCGATAATGCCTTAGAATTTTGTACTCATACTCTCTGAAATTATTTTTCAACACAAGGGATTATCCACCAAACATCTTGTGCTTATACTTCCCAACAAAATGGAGTTGCAGAAAGGAAACATCGTCATTTACTTGATGTCACCAGGACGCTTCTCATACAGAGTCATGCTCCTCATTCTTTCTGGGGCGATGCTGTCCTAACGGCATGTTATCTCATTAATCGCATGCCGTCGTCTGTCTTAGGTGAGAAGATTCATTTCTCTCTTGTTTTCCCTGAAAAAGAATTGTTCTCTCTTACCCCACGTGTGTTTGGCTCGGTTGCCTTTGTCCACCAGTTGTCTCCAAGTATTGACAAGCTCTCTCCTAGGGCTGTCAAGTGTGTTTTCGTCGGGTACTCCATGACACAAAAAGGGTACATGTGTTATGATCCGTTGTGCAGGAGATACTTTGTTAGTGCTGATGTCACCTTTTTTGAGTCTGTTATGTACTTCTCCCCTACAGGTGATCGGTTGGTATCCTCAGACACTGATGAAGCCATGCCACCACGACCACCACCTCCACCACTCCCTACAACACCTACACCTCATGTTACAGTTCCTGTTCCTCCATTGCCACTCCACTATACCCGTCGGTCTGCTTCTGCTCGTGGTCACCGCTCATCATCTAGCTCCCCTGAGGTATGTTCTGAGAATATAATCAATAATGGTGAATCTAATGATTTACATGAGCAGGCTGTGTTACAGAGGACATATGATGATGCAAGTGATTTGGATCTACCTATTGCACTTCGGAAACAGAAGCGTAGCTGTGCGCATTATCCTATAGCATCCATTGTTTCTTTTGATCGTTCAACTGGGGAATTCAGGAGCTTTGCCATTGCACTATCAGCGGTGGATATTCCACGGAATTACCAAGATACATTGAAGGCAGTAGATGGCGTTTAGCTATGGAAGAAGAGATGGCTGCTCTTCAGTCAAGAGATACTTAGAGCCTTGTCCCTGCACCTACCAGTGTGTCTACAGTGAGCTGCAATTGGGTCTTCACAGTTAAGCAGAATGCAGATGGCAACATTGACAGATACAAGGCACACCTTGTTGCTCGTGGGTTTACACAGACATATGTGGTGGATTATCTTGATACATTCTCACCGGTTGCTCGCCATTCCACCTTACAGATCCTTCTTTCTGTTGCGGTTGCTCGTGATTGACCATTATTCCAATTCGATGTTAAGAATGCATTTTTATATGGTGACTTGCAGGAGAAAGTCTACATGCAACAACCACCTGGTTTTGCTGTTGAGGGGGAGTATTCTAAGGTGTGTAGACTTCATAAGGCCATCTATGGCCTTAAGCGGAGCCCTAGAGCTTGGTTCCAGAAGTTCTCAGACTTGTTTGAAAAACATGGGTACATACGTTCCAATGCAGATCATTCCATGTTTATACATAAAACATCCAGAGGTATTATTGCAATTATGGTGTATGTAGATGATATCTTGATTACATGTGATGATGGACAAGGAATTCAGAGGGCAAAAGAAATGCTGGGTCGTGAATTTGTCACCAAGGATCTTGGAGTCCTTAGATATTTTCTAGGACTGGAGTTCGCCAGAAATCCACATGGACTTGTAATGACCCAGAGGAAATATGTCACTGACCTGCTGAGTGAAACATGAATGCTTGGATGCCGACCAGCCACTACACCTATGGATCCGAGCATGAAATTATATGATGATGACATTGATGAGGTGGATAGGAGAAGATACAGAGAACTGGTGGGAAAATTTCTTTATGTTACCATTACCAGACCCGATATCTCTTTTGCTGTTACTTGGGTGAGCCAGTTCATGGAGCAACCACGTCAGGTACATATGGATGCTATACATATGATACTCAGGTATCTTAAATCTTCTCCAGATGCAGATCTATTGTTCAAGAAAGACAAGGAGATTGCTATCTCAGCGTGTGCATACTGCAGATGCAGACTACGCAGGATATCCCAAGGATAGGAAGGCTACCACTGGATTTGCTGTATATGTTGGAAACTCTCTTGTCTCATGGAGAAGCAAGAAGCAAACTGTTGTAGCCAGATCCAGTGCTGAATCTATATATAGAAGTCCCACTTCCTATGGCTAGTACAGAAATGATGTGGGTGAAAGCTGTCCTTACAGATCTATATATAGAAGTCCCACTTCCTATGGCTCTGGAATGTGACAATCAAGCTGTTATATTTATTGCCAATAATCCAGCATTTCATGAACGAACCAAGCACATTGAGGTTGATTGTCACTATATACGAGATATGATTCAGAAGGGTTTTATTTCTACATCTCATGTTAGCTCTGGGGACCAAACTGCAGCTATCTTTACCAAGGCGTTACTTAGAGGGCCATTCCAGAAGTGCTCGTCCAAGCTGAGCATGATCGACATCTATGCTCCATCTTGAGGGGGAGTGTAGAGATATATCTTATGTTATTTGTATTGTTTCATATTTTCTAATATCTTATGGACTCTTGATGTAATTTACCCATAGTCTACTCCCCTATATAAGAGAGCCTAGAGCGTATGGATAAAGAAGTCTCTTATTTTTCCCAACAATACATGTTTAAAATGACGACTGTCTGTGCTCGGAGATCAGATAGACAATGCCTAGTTGCAGATCGATCAGGTAAGACCCCTCTAGTCAAAGCGGTGGTTGTCATCATCAGTGCCAGGCAAGCACCTAGGCCGCCTTCTTAGAGCAGTGTTTGTTTTTGCTTTTCTTTTTAGTTTTCTAGCAATCATTGTGTGTTTTTATTATGTAGGTGCCTGAAATCTCTTTCGTAACTTTGACATCTTCTTTTAATATTTACATTTTAAAATATGACATGGGTCAATATATGTATCATGGCTGTGTGAAAAAATGGGTCTATACAGGTCTATACGGGCATAGAAGATACTTTCTTATATTTCTAAGTCATATCTAGAGATTAATATTTCATGGTTGACGAGAAATGAGGGGGATGTGTGAGACACTTGCGTAGAAGACATGTAAATGATTCTATTTGTTGTTTCTAGTTGCCTAATGCAATCATTTTTTTCAATGTTGAAAGCAAATATTTTTTCCCTCTTACAGTTATTTTATTAAAGGACCAAATCCCCATATAAGTTTGAATAAACCCTGACATTTGCGAAAACAATAATTAATATTCTCTACGTAGATAGTCTTTTTCCTGTCCTAATTATAATTTTCTGTTGGATTTTTTAGATGCAGCTTTTTTTTGCAACCATGTGAGGGTTCAAGTATTCAGGTGCTCACACAAGGAAAATTAAGTGCACCTCGAATATTGCGCATCAACAAAGTAAGTTGTTATTTGTCATGTTCGAGATGAATCAATGGTCTTTTGAAGTTTGGTAATTTTTCAGTTACAAAAATCATGTTTTTGAAACTTGCCATGCCCCACTTCATGCACTCTTTTCCCTTGATTTATAAAGTATAATTCCGATGGACATTTTCTCAAAAGATTGCTAGATCTAGTAATTGAAGATAAATTGAGTGAAATCACTTTCAATGTGGTTTAGGTATGTCTTCGGAGAAGGATATAAATGCCCCCAAATTGAAGGTATGAGAAGTTGGTTGACATGCCTTGAAGAAAAGGTAATAGAAGACAGAGAAAGTGTTAGCATACTATAAATTGATGTATCATACTTGGATCTAAGCCCAGCGATGACCTAGTATACATTTGTTTGGAATTTGGATGCGACAAATCCATGAAATTAATGACCTGTTTGACACGGAGGTCTGTGCTCTTCTTTTCTTTGAGTTGAACACCATCATGCTTGTGTGCATGCACCACATGCACGGGGACGGGGATGCACATGCATGCATGTGTATGTGTTTGTATACATGGTTAAATTTTTTACCAGTAGATTGTGTTCAAGCTGGACATGCCATTAGTTTCTCCTAGGATTTGGTTTTGGTGATTATTTCTAAAGCCCATAATCAATATCCAGGTCCGAAGGTGTGAAGATATATAATGAGTCAAGAAGAGTCAGAAAGGCCCAAGAAATGTTGGAAACAATGTATTAGTTATTTCAATCCAAGTCTAGTGTACAACTGAATACACATTATAGATTTAACAGAGGTGAATTGATGTAGTTGACCCCATAAGGCTTGTTTTCATTTCATATTCACGGTTTTGCAAATATGTAATGAACACAATGTTCGGTGTTGTTTGGGCTCTGCAGATAATGTCAATTGATTACTGTGTTATAGAGTTGTCTAATTTTTTTAGTCAAAAGAGCTCATAAATTTGCAGGATGAACCTTAAGGGAGGGTGTTTTTGCGATCGTAGAAGCATGCTTGTGTGGAGCTGGGTGAGGAGCTGTGTGGGTATGACATAGGATAGATTTTAACGGAAACAAGAAATTCATACACCTTGTCCCACTTGTTGTGGGTTGAAAGAGCTACCTTTTGTTTGACAAGACTAGGGGAATGTCTTGATTTCTTTATTCCCTCCAAGCTAGATCCAGTATGACACGTGAGATTTCAATGGAAGTAAGGGATTAATACAAGCTGGTCACCCTTATTATGGGTAAAGGTTTGCTTTAGGATTGAAAACATTGGAGAGACATTTTGTTTTTCTAATCACAATCTACTGCTTTTAATACATCTTTTAGTGATTTGTATAACCTTTTCTTCTTTTCCCAAACTTTCCTCAACATGCTCTCCTAATGTTGGTGTAATCTAGAAGTTTAATGTTTGAGTTGTGGAAATAATATCTTGTATTAGGGGGGTGAATGTGGAGAAAGGGTTACGGATGGACGTGGGGGTAAGTGGTTGGCAAGTAATGACATAAGAGATGAGTGCAGGAACAACATTTGAGATCCATACAAAAGAAACCTTTGAGATCCTTTCCTCTCAACAGATGGAGATGGCCCATATAAGAAAGGGCAGAAAGGAGGGGTATGGGTTGACTGTCATGGAGGAAAGAAGCAGAGAGGCTATGGGGAGAGATGGTCATGTTCGTGAGGCTAGGGATGAGATGGCATTGGGTGGAGATTAAGGGGAGTAGGGTCCGGTGTTAGTGTTGTTGTTCAAGGAGGGTTTACAAAGGTCATGGGGGGAGACCGATTGGGAAGTTGCATGAGCCATAGGATCCAATACTTGCGGTATGGTGGTTGGGCAAAATTGTTAGTGTTTGCAAAGACACTCTTTACTTTTACTGCGGGCAAGGTGGACCCTGGGAGAGATGGTGGCTAGATTTGTGTCATATGGAAGTAGAGGGTTGATCAACTGATAGTGTATATTATTGATTTGATGAAGGAGCAATATATGCTCTTTGCTATTGATCGTTGCATCACTGGGTGGGTGACTATGGGTCGCTATGGGGGGCTACTTTGATGGTTAGAGAAGTTTGGGAGCTTGTTTTTGGGGAGACATGGTCCACTTGTGTGACGCTTTGGTTGTGTGTGCGTGCCACATTGGTTACATACACTAAGGCTCCTTAAGTCATCAAGTAATTATGGTGAGGTGGTTTTGCATCATCCACTTCTACAAGATGGGATGGTGGTTTGATGGCCTCTGCGGGAGGCTGGACACACCTGTCTCGGGGGGCCCGTCGGGCTCATCCCTCAGCGAAGGCAGATTCGTCGAGCACAACGGCATGAGATGTGGCTTTCAAGGGCCTTTGCCTGAGATGCAGAGCCAAAGGTCAATGTGCGATGGCATGTCGGGACCCAGTCCAGTGCTTCTGATGTCGGGCAAACGACCATCGTAACTTCTCGTGTCCCTTGCGGCCAACGGCTACGGAAGGGAAGGCGAGGGTGTCGTGGGATGTAGATGGAGGCACGAACGGGGTGCTAGTTGGCGTATGCAGGGACGGAGAGATGAGCCTAGCAGACGCAATGGAGGATATTGGAGTAGTGATCGGCATGGAGTTTGGAGGTGATGTGATGAAATTGGAAGGCGTTTTGGTATGTGTGTGAGGCATCTCAAAGTTGGAAGCCCATAAGGTTGCTGAGCTTTGCGCAAGGATCGAGAGGGAAAGTCCATTGGAGGCACCCATTGACGCGGGATGTTCGGTGTACTTCGCGCTAGGAGGCTCGGACAATCGCTATTCTCGGGTTCCCAATTCCGGGTCGGAGTGAAGAGGTGGTCCGGCAGATGTTAGTGCCTATCATACGTATCTGGACGGTGATAACGGATGATCTGCGTCGCAACTAGCAACCTTGGGTGGTGGCGGAGGGATCTGAACTCAAATGTACGTTGTCGGTCAGGGAGGAGTTCCTCTCGACCGTTTTCGCTTGTCCAATAGAAAGGAGGGCTCACAGTCTAAGGGTACCAGGGGATCGCCGGAGGCCGAAGGCGGAAGACTGACATGTGGGTCGGCGGAGGGTGATCGTTTCCCAGATGGGAAACAACGAACTTTTCGAGAATTTGAATCTTCGACGACAAAAAAAGGAAAAGCAGGGCTGGTGTCTTCAGCAAGTTTAGGCAAAGGGCCCGAGATAGGGGGTGGCATTGGAAGCTGTGCATATGCGGATGTGTTGTGTGGATGTTCGAATTGGTCAAAGCGGGATGCGAAATTGAGGATCGGATCTGGATCTTCAGTGGACTATCCAGATATGGAACGTGGCCGTGGCAAATCGGATCATCCGACTCGATCAAGTGGGGTGCGCACGAATTTGATCAATTGTGCTCCGGATGCGGAAGATTTATCCGAACGATACGACTTGGCTTGGCGTGACCCAGTTGGTGCGGATCAAGAAGTGATGGTCTGGTTTCAGATTCCTTCGATGGACCCGACGAGTGGAGATGCTCCAACTACTTACTCGGAGCAGGACCCTATACTCGTGCTGACCGTGCACTGTTGGATGGCTGTGGGCCACGCAAAGGCGGACATGACAGTCGTGCTTCAGGCGGCGGAATTGGGCGGAGGGACGGCTGAGAAGGGGCGAGTGGATGAAAAAGACGATGCGATTAGAAAGGCCGGGGTTCTTCTTCAAGCCAGGTCGGATATTCTACTGGATGTGGCGACATCCTCCCCGCGAGTCGAGCGGGCTTCTCGAGGAGGGGACGAAGATGCTAACAATGTGTCAGGGTTGAATTGTCGCGTCATGGAGGTATCGGAGGAGCATCATAAGTGTCCCTTGCTTGGGGGCACGTACTGGGCAGCAAGGCTGCGCAGTCAGGGTCCATCGCTCATCAAGTGGTGGCGAAGGATTCAGGGGCTGCGGGGGATGCGCTCAGCACCAGGGCCGACGCCTATACCGCTGGTGGTTCGGATGCGGATGGGAGCCCGGAACCTGGTCCCGTGAGGGGGCGATTTCTTAAGTTCTACATTCGTCGGAAGCTTTTAGAGCATAGATTTGAGCGGAGGATGGCAATGTACAACATGGTGGATGGATGCGACGGTGGTGGTTGGATGATGGTTGGAGGTGGTGATGGCAGTGAGAAGAAGGCCGTCGCGGAGCGCTCAACGGAGGAGCCATTAGGGAGTAGGCGTATTGTAGGAGAGGGGCTGGAGTGGTCGGTGTAATCATGTATTGGCCTGATGTGGCCAGGGAGGGCTCAGTCTTCTCTTTAATGAAGATGGTGACTTGGAATGTTAGGGGATTGGGGCGGGCATATAAGAGAGGGGCAGTCCGCAACCTTTTGCATGGTTCTGGAGCAGATTTGGCACGCTGTTGCAAGAAACAAAGATATTAAGAGGGCTCGACAACTTGTGGACATAGATTAGGGGAGGGAAGCTGGGGGAGCCATATGGCGGTGGAGGCGTCCTAAGCGACCGGAGGTATGGTGACCGGTTGGGATGGTGACATATTGGAGTTGGTGGGAGAGGTGCGTGGGTTGTGCTCGTTGTCGGTACTGCTTAACTGTAAGTCCGATGGGAGACACGTGTTGGTGACTAATGTCTACATCCCCTGCAATGGTGTGGGCATTGAGTCATTGGTTAATGAACTGTGGCTAACTCGTGCGAGATACCAAGATGTGATTTGGCTCGTGGTGGGCGCTTTTAACGTGACTCTTCGGCCGGAGGATCGTCTAGGGGGACGGGGTGGAGGGGATAGAGGGTCGGCAGCGCTATTGGAGGTGATACATGGGCTAGGGCTTCAGAGTGTTGATGCGGCGTGTTGCATGTACACATATCGTATCTCCCGTTCCAGATCTCGGCTAGATCGATTCTTGGTGTCCGGTGAGGCGTTGGAGGATTTCTCACTGGTTGGTTCCCGGGCCCTGCATAGATCACGCTCGGATCACACACTGCTGCAGTCGGTCTCAGGTGAGGATGACCGGCCTCATTCATTTTTTCGATTTGAGATGGCCTGGTTGCTGGATGATGGCTTCCGGGAGGCGGTCCTGGAGTTCTGGGTTGGATGCCATCCAATGGGGTCGACCACTTGTAGGCTTGCAGGCAAGTTATCGACGTTGAGGTCTTTCTTGATGAAATACAACAAGGCAAACCATCTACAACGGAGGGAGATCAAGAGAAAGGCACTTGAGGAGGCTAGATGTCCTGGAAGATGAGAAAGTGTTGACGGCGGAGGAGATTGCAATTCGAGCCGGATGCTTGGAGGAGATCCTTATTGAGGATACGAAGGAGGAGGTGATTTAGAGGCAGAGATCTATGCAAAGGTGGGTTAGGGAAGGAGATGCAAATACCCGATTCTTTCACGCCATGGCTAATGGGAGAAGGCAAAGAAATATCATTTACTCGATCACAGTTGGGTGGGGTGCAACTGTAGACGGTTATCAGGCAGTTGGTGCGGGCTCCGACTTTCAGGAGTTCGACAGACGACAGGGTCGGGCTGGATGGGAAGAGGAGTCTCATGGATTGATCAGGCGAACATGGTTCAGTTGGAGCGGGTCTTCACGGAGGAGGAGGCCAAGCATGCATGCTTTCAGTTGAATGTGTGTGGGGCGCGCAGACCAGATGGATTCCTGTTCGCTTTTTTCAGGAATTTTGGGAGATGGTCAAACATGATTTCATGGAGGTGCTTGCCGAGTTCAGAGTTGGCAACCACGGATTTGAGAAACTAAATAGGCCCCTTATCTTCATGTTACCTAAGCGGGGCACACCGACCAGAGTGGAGGATTACATACCGATTGCTTTATCTTATGCTGCATATCTCATTGTGTCAAAAATCCTGGCAAGTCGGTTGAGGGAGGTGGTGGAGCGAATCATTGCACCCGAACAGATGGCGTTTGTACCTGGAATGAGGATGGCCGATGCTTTGGTTATGCCGTCAGAAATTGCGATGGATTGGAAGCGAAACAAGATCTCAGGGGTTATGTGGAAAGTAGACTTTTCAAAGGCATACAATTGCGTGGATTGGAGATTCTTATGGGCCTACTTGATGAAGAGGGACTGCCCGGAACGATGGATTGGATGGGTAAAGAGGTGCGTGACGACGACATCACACGCGATTTTGGTCAATGGTAGGCCGGAAGGGGGCTTCTTCCAGCCTCAAGGGGGGGGGGTAAGGCAGAGATGCCTGTTGACACCTTTGTTTTTCATCATTGTGGCGAACGCCCTGGCAGTTATGTTGAGGTTGGCAGCAAACGAGGGGTGGTGCATGGCTTACGTGAGAGACAATATTTCCATATCAACGTTGTAGTGTGCAGATGACACAATCATGTTCATGGAGGCTGATAGGGAAAAAATGAGGCAGACATCGCTCATTTTGGACATTTTTGGGGACCTCTCTAGATTATAGATCAACGGACAAATCAGTAGTGGTACCTTTTGGCTTGGTGGAGCATGAGCTGCTGGTGGCGGTGGAGGTTTTGGGTTGTTCAGTAGGGGGCTTACCGATTACTTATTTGGGTCTCCCGTTGGTGGTAGGCAAGCTGAGGAATAGCGATTAGAGGGTTCTGTTATCGACAGACGGGAAATTGGTTCTGTTGAAGCATTTAATTTCAGTCATTCTTGTTTTCTTCTGATCCACGCGGCGGCTACCGATGGGTGTTCGTACTAGGATTGGAGGTCTAATGAGGCGGTTTTTTGGACTGATGGAAGGCAGAAACGTCGGGGCATTCACTTGGTGGGTTAGGACAAGATGACAACAACAAAGAAGATGGGCGAGCTAGGTATTTTGAGGATTGCCGAGATGAATAAGGCGTTCATGGTGAAATGGGTGGTGCGGATCTGGGGAAAATTTGAGGATTTGGCATGTAGGCTGATGAGGAGGATCTATGGAGTTCACATGTTGCTGTTGGCGGATCTAGGGTCGGTTGCCATTATCTCTCTGGAAGGGGATCACCGAGGTGTCGCCTCGGATAGCATGAAGTTGAAACCTGCTCTTGGGGATGGTGCTTCTTTCTGATTTTGGCTGGATGATTGGACGGGTGATGGTATTTTGGCAGAACATTTCCCAAGGCTGTGCAGGATTGGGAGGGGCAGAGGGACAACGGTGCATCAGATGTGGACGAGTGGCTCTTGGTCACCAACCTTTGCGTCTTCCTTGTCGGATCAGAGGGCTGGGGAGCTCCTAGCTTTGATGGCGATATTGGCACACTGCGAGGTCCGGGGGGAGGAAGGGATCACTTTGCATGGGAGGATGGGAGATTCACAGTCAAGAAGGCCTATCGTCTTTTGGTTAAGGAGGGGGAGAAGACAGAGGACGAGATTTTGATAGACACCAAGTTGATCTGGAAAAGCAGGGTGCCCAATCGAATAAAGATTTTTTTGTGGTTACCACAGCAAAAGCGGGTTCTCACGTAGGTTTGTCGTGACAAGCTTCTGGGATTGGAGAGTGGGATGTGCCTCAGATGTGGCATGGATATGGAAGATTTAAATCACCATTTTTTTCCTCTTGCTCGTCCTCCGCGCATGTTTGGAATGCAACCAGTATTCCATGGTTGGAGGGGGAGCTGCGTCAGGGCGGTTTGTGCATATAGTCATGAGGACAACACTTGCCCGTTTGCGTTGTTGTGGGTGATTTGGTACGCAAGGAATAGTGACATTTTGGGGGGACAACTCTGTTATACCGAAAACATTGTGGAACATAGTAAAGTGCTTTGTACACTTTGGAGCATGTAAAATGCTTGTAAACTTTGCATTATTATAGTTTAATATACTTGGAGGAGGGTCCCAATTTCTGGGACCCCACCCATTTACTTCTAAAAAAAAGATGGGGTTGTGGTTTTTGTTAGCAACATCTTCTCCAAGTTATTGGATTGCCCCTCAATTGCTGAAATTTCTTTAAATTGCCTTCGATTTTTCTCCCTTCAAGGAGGTTGGTTCGATGATGGGTGATGGGCTCTCCCTTGGTGCTCCACCGGATGTGGTGGTGGATTTGAGAGCATGGTCGATGCATGCATTTCTAGTGGCCTTGAGTTGTATGGTGGGTAAACTTAGATTCCAAATCATGGTGAATGAGGTGGAAGTGACATATATAAGCACTAGAGAGACTTATCGATCCGAGGTCATTGTTAGTCGGAGCGAGCAGATTCCAGGTGTCTGGTCGCAACCGCCATTGAGTGGAGGAGACGTGGCACTTGTTTATGGAATGATAGAGGTCGGTAACTGATTTTAAGTCCGTCCAAGAATTTTAGACCTTTCTTTAAAACCCTGCTTATGCAACCTCATAATGCATAAGGAGGAGAGCTGGTGTGCCATGTATGATTTCTAATTATATATGGCAGTTTGGTTGTTAAACCTGTTTTTTCTCGGGTATTGCTGATCTTGTAAATGATACATATGTTGGGACTTCATCTTTTGTAAGGATATGTATTGTGGAGAGTTTAGGAGAAGAGATTAGTACATGTCCTATACATAAACCTTATAAATGATATGTATGATCGGGCTTCATCTTGTGTAAGGATCCATTTTTGGAAGACGATCTATTTTGATAATTTGCATCGGTCTGCATCAAGATTCTGCTTTGAGTCCATTCCTTTTTACTTTGATTATGGACGAGTTGACTCGTCACGTTCAATATGAGATACATTGGTGTATGTTGTTAGTCAATGATATTGTGTTGATTGATGAGATTAGAGATGGAGTAAATGAGAAGTTTGAGATTTGTGGGCATGTCTAAGAGACTAAAGGATTTCATATATGTAGGCTTAAGACTGAATATATGGAGTGCACATTTGATGGAAGCAATAGTGAAGGAATCGAGGTGAAGATTGGAGACTAACATTCAAAAGAAAGATTCTTTTAGATACTTGGGATCTACTCTGCAACATGATGGGAAAATTGATGGAGATGCTATTCATAGAATAAAGCAGGTTGACTAAAGTGTAGAGGAACCTATGCTATTCTATGCGATAAGAATATTTCTTTGAAAATTGAAAGAGAGTATTACGAAGCAACCGTGAGACATACTATGCTCTATGGATCTGAATATTGGCAAGTGAACCATAAACATGTGGAAAAAATGACAGTAACAAAAATGAAACACTAAGTGGATATATATGAAAAGATCGGATTCGGAATGATGTGATCAAAAGGAAAGTTGGTGTAGCCCCGATAGAGGATAAGATGAGAAAACCTATTAAGATGGTTTGGCCATTTGCAAAGGAGGTCGGCTGATGTACCAATTAGAAAATGTGAGATTTGAGATGTTAAGTCGACTAATAAAGGCGAGAAAGGCCCAAAAAAGTGTTGGAATGAGACTATCGAAGGGATCTCAGTTATTTGGATCTAAGTCTGAGAATGACCCTAGACGGATCTGAATGGAAGCAATGAATCCATTTAGCCGACCCTACTTAATGCGGGAAAATGCTTTCTTGTTGTTGATTGATTGATAATCTTTTAAATATGAGTGTTGTAGTTATTGTTGGGTATTGGGCAGACCTTATTGAGCCCAACCGGAGCCTGTTCAACATAGTGTGCTAATTGGTCAGGCTTAGGCCTGCAATTTTATACTCAAATAGGGTCCTAGCTCGAGCATAGCTTGTAAAGTGATGGGACATGCATATCTGTTGGGCCAAGCCTTTGGATTGGGCTTCACTGGGCTCGAACCCATCCCAAAATCCTTATTGGGTGAAATCAAGGCACAAACCTGACCATTTGAGTTGTGGGCTCGGGATTGGACCCTAGTTTTACTTAATAGAGTGGAATGCTCTGTTTCAAGTGGACTGGGTTAGGGCATGTATATCTACAACTTTAATTTGTTTCAAGTTCAAATTTTGGTGTTCCAATCTTTTCAAGATGTGGGCCCCGTGCTGAGAAACTGGTGACATTTGTCTAGAGTGATGAATTTATTCATCTTATCAATCTAAGGAAACTGTTGGAGTATTTGGTTGAGCGCCTATTGAGTTGTAGATTGTTTAGTCTTACATTGTCCAGTGGTGGGACTTGGAGGCCCTGTAGAGGCTATATAAGGAGCCCCATGCCTCCTGTAACAGATGAGAAAGTGCAATGCATAACACGCCCCTTTGAGGGCTTCTCCCGTGGTTTCATCCCGCTCCTCACGGAGTAGGGTTCCACATAAAATCCCGATGTTTCTTCTTGTTTTATCTTTTCTCTGATATTCGCTTCCGCATGTTTATTTTCTAACATGGTATCAGAGCGGGTCGATTCTCGCGGATTAGTTCTTGAAAGTTTTATTTTTATACTCTGTTCGAGTTTTGATAATCTGATTCAATTTACGGATCATGCGTTAATTATTATTCAAGATCATTGAAGTTCGAGTCAATATTTTTGGGTTTCTTGAAACCCTATTTTTGCCGTCATCAAATCCTGGAGATCGCCAACAACATCAATCTCTAGGGTTATCGGGTACTCTAGTTTCCAGGCCATGCTTCAGCAGGCTGCACGCAATGGCAGCACGCTGATTAGGGGTTCCTTTCTTGGAACCCTAGGATCCTGTTCATTGCTGGCCCACGCCGAAGCCGCTCTGCAACGTTCTGGAGAAGCTCCAGATCGCAGACCTCCAGATCCAAATTTTCAGCCCTAATTCCCTCTTTTGACAGCCTCCCAGGCGATGACGACAAGTCCTAGCGGTGCTCCAAGAAGCCTCCAGGCCAAGGTTGCAGAAGTCGGTACTCGGTCGGCAGGGTCACTGACTAAGGATTAATCGGTAGTCGGGAGAGTAATCGGATTTAGTCGGGCATTAGTCGATTTTGATTTTTTTTATTAATTTTAATATATAAATCAAATTTTAATACATATATTCTCACATATATGCATATGTTTAGCAATTTTCATATTTATAAGAGCTTAAAAAAGAAGAAATTATAACAAAAGAAGAAAAATGGAGCAAGTTAAGAACAAAATATTTTCTACATAACACAGGCTAATGTTAAAAAAATAAATACATGTTAAACAAAAATAATTCAAGGAACGAGTGACACAAGTCACTTATCCTCATCAATATTTATTGACATGAATTTGATCATTTGATGTACCGCATTTAGAACAATAAACATAAAGATACTAAGCATCCTATGAACAAACATCCTATGAAATGAATAAAGCAACTACAAGCAACTGCAAGCATGGTTATCAACAATAAAACACGAAATTTTATAAGGTACAACAACTGCTACATGAAAGATACATGATAAAATAACTACAAGCAAGATAAAACACATAAAAGATACATAAAACACATGAAATCTTATTTAGAAAAGGAAGAGTAACTGCAAAATAAGGTTGAACAACAAAACGAAAGTTAAAAAAAAGGAAAAAAACACAAAATGTAAAAAAAACCCAAACCTAGGGCGACATTGTTGGTGGCTAGAGAGGCTCAGCAGAATACACCCAAGGGAGCTAGGACCTCCCTCGCGGTTGGCAACACGGAGGCGGAGGCTTCGTCGATCAGAGTCGGAGGGGAGGAGCTCGGAGACGCTGAGGCGGAGGTGGAGGCGGAGGAGAGGTGTCGAGGAGGATAGGCATTACGCGTGAGAAATAAGGGTTTTGGTGGGGACTTACTGTCGAACAGTAAGCCCCAATTAAGCCCTTAATCGGGTCAACCGGGTCGGCTCACCAGCAAAAAACAAAAACAAAAGTTCTATGCAAAAATCGGCCGAGTAGTCGGCCGACTAACCCGACTACTCGCCCGACTAATCGGGTCTACCCGACTATGGCCCGATTTGGCCTAGTCGACTCGGCTACCTGGCCGAGTCGACTAATCGGACCGACTAATCGGGTTAGTCAGCCGATTTTTACAACAGTGCTCCAGGCGCCTGCAAGCTTCATCACCGCATCTCGATTCTCACGCAGGTGGCACGAGAATGGATCGCACATGGCTCTATCTTCTCCTAATCGCGAAATACTAGCTCCCGGGCGGGGAGCTTCTCCAAACGGCGCCGCTCCTTCCAGGCGGAGCCCTCCCTTCAAGCCTTGCGCGCATCGTGCAGTCCAGGCGGCGTTGTCGAAGACCCATCCCGCGCGTTGCTCCGGCAGCGCGAGACGATCCATCAGGCACCCCTACTCCTGATCTCGCCTTAGGCGGCGCTCCTCTCCTCGCGGCATCCCCAGCAGCCCTAGGCGGCTCCATTTTCAGATCGTGGCGGCGCACCCTAGCGGCTTCCCCGCACAGATCGAAGGCCCCGTTGTTTGGGGAGGCGACGCTGAAATGAAAAAGGTTCCCATCTGGGAACCCTAAAGGGACCGATGTCTCTATTCAAAAAAAATTATTTTTAGGCCTAGGTGGGCTGAAGCCAAGGGGGCTGCTGCAATGGGCCATGTATTAAAAAAAGAGAGGAGATGTTTGTTAAAAAAAAGGAGGCACGTACACAAAAAGAGCCGTATGCATTCAAAAAAAAAGAAGAGCTATAAAAAAATATGTTGAAATGGCTTAAAAAATATGTTTTCAAAGAGAGAGAGAGAAAAGGCGCGTGCATTAAAAAAAAGAGCCGCATGCAATTAAAAAAAATGATTTCAAAAAAATGATGCAAAAGCCGTAAAAAATGGTTAAAACGACTTCAAAAAAAATATTTTGAAAAAAATGGTGAATGTTTTGAAAAGCCGACAAAGTTGTGATCGGCCAGGTGGTTTTGTTTTTCTCCATTTTATATTATCTTCTCCCAACTTGATCGACGTCCATGTTTTCCGACAAGTATGGGAGAAAGGGGAGTATTAGGTAGAGTCACAGGTCTTGTGCTCCAGATTTAGATGCCAGATGCAGATTTCCAAACTAGCCATTCGTTCAGACTCTACAACAGATTATTCAGACTCGACGATTGTCTTTCGAGTCCTCATTTTTCAGACACGCATATGTTTGCGGTCATTTTCAGATGAGCACATGTTGCCATCATTTGTTCGTGGTCCCCATCATTATTCTTGTTGTCATGTTGGCAAGGGTTGTAATGTGGTATCATAGGTACACCAGAGCAGTGCACCATTCTCTGTGCCAGATGGGAGAGACCCAGTTCTCCGACGAGGAGACTTCTTTTAGACTCCATTCTCCAGCGACCGTGGACTCCGACGAGGATTGCACAACCACGGCCTTTTCAGTTCGGCTCTTTTCAGAGATAGAGCAGTTGTCCTCATTATTATGGCGGGCCAGAGTACTCCGACGAGGAGACTTCAGGCGCAGTTTCAGACTCGATGGTCAGATTCCGAGTCTTCAGTTGACTCACACTCCAGCCCGTTCGTCCTCCTCACCTGCACGGCATGAGAAGCAACGTCCTCGACTGCAGCAATGTACGCGTTGGGTTGATGTTGTCTGTAGTGTCCTGTAGCGTTGAGTTGACTCTCTTTTTGTTTGTCCAAGCTCAGCATTGCATGCTCCAGCTTGAGGGGGAGTGTTGGAGTATTTGGTTGAGCGCCTATTGAGTTGTAGATGGGTAAATGGATACCTACAGGATCCATTTACCCCATCCAGTTGTTTAGTCCCACATTGTCTAGTGGTGGGATTTGGAGGCCTTGTGGAGGCTATATAAGGAGCCCCAGGCCTCCTGTAACAGATGAGAAAGTGCAATGCATAACACGCCCTTTGAGGGCTTCTCCCATGGTTTCATCCCGCTCCTCACGGAGTAGGGTTCCACGTAAAATCCCTATGTTTCTTCTTGTTTTATCTTTTCTCTGATATTCGCTTCCGCATGTCTATTTTCTAACGGAAACCACCCAACAAGGATTGAGTAGGTCGACCGGCAGTTTTTGGTTTTGGGAAAACCACATCCAGCCGGTGGTTCAATAGTTGCTTTGATAACGATAAGTTGGGAAATACAGTGTGCCTGGATGACAAATTCCAAAGCATGTGAAGAAAGGGTGGTCGCGGTGGTGCTAAAATGTGGTGACTTGTTAACCTACATCTGGAAGATGAGCACATGGACGGGATGTTTTATGAGGATGAGGGGGCTGGTCAGGCCCCCATTGAAAATGTTGCTCAAGAGCCTTTGGAGGCCCCTGAATGTATGGAGGTAGAGATTTTGTTGCCTTCCCTGGGGAATGTAAACATGTCAAGTTTTTTGGACGTCATTAATGTGGAAGATGGGAAGGTTGTTTAGATAGGAGCGCTTCAGAGGGAGGTTATTGCATTTATGGCATCCAACCTTCTAGGGATGAACGATAGGTGTCTAAAAGAAGTTGGTCACATGGAATGTGCGCATTGTGAGTGGGCCGGAGTGGCCAACAAGAAGAGGGGTTGATGCAGTGCAAGTGTGTGAATCAAGACAACAAAATTAGATAGTCATTCAAATAAAGATTTTCTATTCAAGTTGTGTCCTTCACCATTTTATTTAAATTTGGCTTTGTTCAGGATCTTAATTGTTTGGATCTAAGTTCGAGAAAGATCGAAAGTAGATCTAAATGGAGGTAAAGAATCCATGTAGATGACTCTACTTAATGCGGGTTCAGCCTTTGTTGTTGTAGTTGAGATGGATCTCTAATTAGTTATTAAGTTGAGTCATTTTAGCTATTGATTAGGGTTTGGTAGGGTTATGAGTCTTTTATTTCTTGAAATAATTACACCAATAACCCAGAGTAATCTTGCGATAACATTCATAACCCTGCGTAATCGCGAATTACGCGCAGGACCCTAAATAAGTGTGCCGTCTTACATCTATAACCTTTCGTTACTTGACCTCGTTAACTCAACCGGATGATTGAGTTAATCTAACCGATCAACCATCTAACGGTTGACATTAACCTAAATAAAAAAATATCCCCAGGAGCCTGGTGTGCAACAGAAGGGACCGTGCTTCGGGGCGGCGGCTGCTCTGGCCGCTATCGCAGGGGGCCTTTGCTGGTGGAATCGCAGTGGGTGTGTGTGGGGGGGGGCACGTGGTCGCTGGGGGCTTCGCGGGGTCATCGTCATCGCGGGGGGGCTTGAGGTCGGTCATCGTCACACGGGGAGGCAGTCATCGTCACGCGAGGAGGTGAGGGGGGTCATCACGGGGTCGCTGGGGCTTCGCGGGGGGGGGGGGCTTGAGGTCGGTCATCGTCACGCGGGGAGGGGGGGATCGCGGGGGTTCGATGGAGGGTTTGCGGGGGGGGGGGGGGGGTCATCACGGGGTCGTGGGAAGGGGGGATCGCGGGGGTTTGCGGGGGGGGGGGGGTCATTGTCATCGCGAGGGGGGGAAACTTTGCTGTCATCGTCACGCGGGGAGGGGGGGATCGTGGGGTCAATTCGTCACCGCGGCGGGTCTCTGTCACGCGGGGACGCTGGGGGCTGGGCAGTGATCGTCACACGGGGTCGCTGGGGGCTTCGCGGAGGTTGAGCCTTGCAGGTCGGTCGACCGTGGCCTAAGCTGTGGTCACGACGGGGAGGTGGTTGGAGGGGCCGGGTCAGCAGAGGGTGGGGGGTGAGAGGCTGGGAGGAGCAGTGGTCGGTCAAATCAGGGATGGAAGTTGGAGGGGCATGTTTTGGAAATAAGAATGAACATTGAGGGTATTTTTGTCATTTTTTACGAAAACCGTCGGGCATCCCAAACGGAACATAACATAGGGTTATGTCATGTAAGAGTTAAGCATTACTCGGGGTTTCTCGTGTAATTCGCGATTACGCAGGGTTATGAATGTTATTGCAAGATTACTCAGGGTTATGGGTGTAATTATCCCTTATTTCTTTTATTTTTGTAATTCCACCCTCCATAGAAAGGGTATGTAGGCTTTGTTCAATAAATATTTGGTTATACTAAAATTAAAGTTTATCAATCTTCTTCTTTCTTTATGCTTCTCTCCTCCAAATCACTGCATCCTGATGTGTCTTCTTCCTCTACCTCTTAATTATTTTATCGTCCCTAAATATGGTGTTGCGAAGAGGAAGTTGAAAAACTGTAATCATGTTGTATAGAGAAGTATGCAAGGGGTCATGCTTTGGGGTGCCCACTCAATCAGTTTGGTTGGAAGGTCTATGGATTTTTAACGGGCTAGTGTGAGAATTTTCTTGAGAACGATGATGCACAACATGACACCATGGCATTATCATTGTTTTTTTAAAGAAACTATGGGATGAATCTCCTCTAGAGATCCATCAAATATATATAATAAACATCAATTACAAACACCAAATTTCAGCCAGAGCGTTGGCATGCTCAATAATGTTCTCACAGTTACACCTAACACCCTTGAAGACCTCATTCCTAGCTAGTCAGATGACCCGGATGTGCGCACATATCCTACTCCGTCCCTTAGCCGAGCCGGTCTAAGTTCTTCACATCGAGGCCCAAAAAGAATCGATATCACCCATTGGAAACCACCAAAACCAACAATCCTGCAAGCTTTTATCGAGCTAACACACTGAAAACACCGGTGATCAACATCTTCCGCTGCTTCTCCACATCTTCTACATGCGCATTTGTCCCCAGGAAAATCCTGGCTCACCAGACTCCTATCACAATCTTCTCTCTACTCATCAGCCAAATGAAGATACGAACCCTATTAGGATATGCCATCCCAGATTCCAGCACAATCCTGAGAGTGCTCCTTATTAGGAATCAATGTGTATCCGACAAACATACTATAGGCTTTCTTGATCTTGAAAACACCATCTCTCCAGCACCACGAATCCCTCCCATCAAACAGATCTTCGAGTTTTGCCATCTGCTGGATAGGCAAAGAAATCCTTAAACCTCTAGTCTTGTAACTCTGCCGTGAAAATAGGTATCCAAGATCTGCAGACCAAATATCTCCAACGCTGTCATCCTTATCTTGAGCCAAAGAAAAGAAGTCTAGGATACAAGTCACAAAACCTTCCCTCCTCTGACCAATCCGCCTTCCACAATCGAAAACATGTACCTTCCCCCAAAAATGTCCGCATCGAGGTCACCAAATCTGGTAGGACTAAACAAATCCCTCTCCAAAAAGTGATCAATAAGGCCACCACATCTGCCCTCACGCCCAGACTGGAAGACACACCATATATCGACATCACCAACTGGGACACCATATCATTTCCATTGCCTCATTTCCTCATCACCCATTTCGCTAACATGGCCTTGTTGATATCTCCCAACCACTGCACTCCAAGGCCACCTTCGTTGATAGGTGTTGCCACTAAATTCCAGTCAGTTAGCGCAACTCCCCTACAATCAGGAGACATTGACCAAAAAATGATGCATCAACTTCTCCAACCACTTACAGATGCTAACTGGAAACACTCTCATATAAGTAAAAAAATACAAAAAATAGAGTAGAGCACTGCCTTCATTAGGACCAGCCTTCCGAGCAGAGAAGCTTTCCATCCTACCAGTTTCTTCTCCAACTTCTCCATGACAGGTAACCGATCCACCTGTCTAGCCCCCCCATACATCAACAATATGCCAAGAAGAAAATTGATGGGAAGACTCGTCTGCACTGTCTCCAAAGTCTCCTCACAAGCTGAAACATCATCTGCAGAAAGGTTAAATGGAATAAAAGCAGACTTCGCTCCTTCAATCTTCAAGCCCAATAGACCACCAAAGATGTCCAAAACTGCTTTATCTGCCTTGCTTTCTACCGCTTCTCCCTCAACAAAAAAATGGTATCGTCTGCATATTGCAACATCGGAATTGATATGTCTACACTAGAATAACCACTATAGAATCCTCTATCCTACCCAATTCCGGCCATAACTGCCAACATCTGCATCCAGAACAAACAACAAGGGAGCCATCAGGAACCCATGTTTCACAACCCGCTGTGACTAAAAGAAACCAACCTCCTACTTTATTTTTTCTAGCATCGAACATGAAGTAGTAATACACCTCTTCATCCAGTCAATCCAAACATCTAGAAAGTCCCTCCTGACCAACGATGCCCAAATGAAGCTCTAACTCATATTGTCATATGTCGTTGAAAAGTCAACCTTCCAAATGAACCCAACCACTCCTCTCTTTTTCCAATTTGAGGCAATCTCTGAGTCCATAACCACTTCGTCAGGTCGTCAAGAACATCCCTTAGATGGTTTGCCAATACCTTAGCTACAACAAGGCATATGGCATTGGATAAAGCAATGGGTTGAAGAAGTAAAATAAGAGCCATGTTCAATTTCTCCAACCCACGGTTCTCACTTCTAAAGTCACAGATCAAATACATGACATCA